>ML677328.1:5912539-6209213 GCA_007922305.1 Dermatemys mawii
TCAGCTGGCACTGGCCAGCTGTGGGTTTCTAATTGCAGTGTAGACATACCCTCTGTCTACCCTGTGCCTCAGTTCCCCATCTGTAACAAAATGAGGATAATTATTTTCCTAACTCACAGGGGACTGGGGAAGATCAAATCTGTTACTGAGTGTGAGATGCTTAGAAAGTATGGTGATGAGGTCCAGAGAGGCAGGTATATAGGAGAGGATCCATATTCGGTGGTGGTTTGCTGCTGCCCTGGTTGTACTTGTCCTGTGGATACATTGAGGATTCTGGAACTCTCAATCTGGTGTTTTTGCTAGCACGCATTTACATTAAAAAGACAAAAAAGGAAAAAGATTGTTGTTGGGGGGACAATTGTTTTCAAGCTTTTAAATAATAACTATTACAACTAATGGGAAGGAGAAAAATAAAAGGAAATTAAAACTATTTAAAATATTTCTTCATCTTGTTCTTTTACCAAGGATTAATATGGAAGGTGAATATCTCTACAGCTGACTGCTGTGATTGGTGCTGAAGTAATTTATGGTTGGATCAGTTTTCACACTCATCATCAATTGTATGGGACTTTGCATTATTTAAACACAAAGTACAGCTTCATATTCATGATTTCCTTAATTACATATTCTGTTCTGTAGCTTGGAGTTCTGCAGAGCAGTTATCACATGAGCCTTCACTGCTTGAGCAATGAAGAACAAGTTGCTATACATGACATTTCATCTCTGAATAGCTAGGGACAGTAATGTGTGAGCTGCAGGTGAAGGCATTAATCTCCTTAGCTATCCAGAAATGAACTGTCATGTACAGCAACTTATTCTTGGCTGCTGCTGCTCCTACATATTTCCCCTCCGCCCACTCCCAGTTTTCTTTTCTTATGTATTAAACAAATACTGGTGGAGTTGACATTTTCTGACTGACAGTGTCTTATTGGCACTTTATTTGCTGACAGGGGATGCTATGTATCCCAGGGATCTGGGCGCTGCAGTTTAAGGGGCATCAAACAGTAAGTGGTTTGAGACACAGCTAGTTGCTACTGATGCAGGAAAAGGAGCTACATCATGGATCTCAGGCATTGATTCACCAATTAGTTCCTTGGGTCACATCACCAAAAGGAAGCTACAGAAAGGGAGTTCATTACCAAAGACCATGTTTTTGAGCTGGGGATGTAGTATTCTGGGGATCATCCCAAAGGTTGATATCATCCCAGTATAATCTCAGTTGACCTCTGTCAGTTGGTTGACAGGTTTCCAATAAATTAATTATCTTTGCAGCCAACATCAAGGCACCACCTGTCCCCTGGTTTCTGATGGTTTTGCTCCAAGTTTAAAATACAATGGTAGATCTGCTAAAAGGGATAATCTCCATTCAGAAGTGAATTGTGAGTTCCAGCCTAGCTTTAGCATTTCAAAATGATTGCCAGTGTAGTGGCAGAGAGGTTTTATTCATGTTTTTTAAAGATATAGTACATTGCAGGGGGGTTGGAATCGATAGGGTGATGTCAATGTACGACATCTCGCCAAGTAACAGGGATGGGTTTGGGGAAAGACAGTAGCTTTGGTAAGGGCAGACCTGGCAACAGCTCAGTCTCCTGAGGCTAAGTGCTGATTGCCGTGTCCTTACAGTACCTGTTTGCAGCTGCACTGTAACAAATCTTGGCATCATCTTAAAGTACAGTGGGAACTGAACCAAGACACTCCCTTTGCCTTAAGTGTTAACAGCAAGCAAGGAGATGAGGTTTCTTGCATACTGTGGATGTTAAATACTATCCAGATGCTCAGGGGCTGTTTTAATTTAGATATTAATTTATTTATATGCTGTGCTTTTGCCACTTAAGACAAAATGTGGCTCAGAGTGTAAAATCAAACCATTGTAAGTGACCTTTTAAGTGTAAGCCTTCTCTTTCAGTGGCTAATAATTAATGTTATATGTGTTCCAACCCTTCTGCCCCAAGACTGGGGCAATCATGAAATGTGACCTTTTCTCCATCTATTTACAGATGTATGATTTAACACTACTGTGTGCTGCCGACCATGAATTAGAAATCAGCTGAATGAGACCAGCTAAGCTCATATTAGGTTTGTGCTGTTCAAACTAGTGTTGCCAACTCTCTGGCAGAAAATTTGCCCCAAAACAGCTGAAAAACCAGCTCAGATTGTGATTCTTGAGTTGACATTCAGCACTAGGCCTGAACTCACTTATGCCTGTATGGATTAGTTCCCACTTAACTCCATGATGTTTTACATGTATGTAACTGCTGTGGGTGTGTCAAGGGTTCCCTCCCCACTCTGATCTGTAGGGTACAGATGTGGCGACCCACATGAAAAGACCCCCAAGCTTATTTTACCAGCTTAGGTTAAAACTTCCAAAAGACACAAGTTTCTCCTGTGTCTGGAAGAGTATGCTGCCACCACCAAATGTACCCCAAGAACTAGGAGCAGGGCCACTTGGAGCCCTGTCTTTCCTCAAAATCCCCCCAAGCCTATACCTCCCTTCCTGGGAAAGGCTTGAGAAAAACCCCTCACCAATTCTGCTAGATAAGCCTCATCCAAAGCCCTGGATTTACACAATGGAAAATAAGGCAGTCAGATTCTTAAAAGAAGAATTTTAGTTAAAGGAAAAAGAGATAAACAAAATATCTCTATAGGAATCAGTGGAAAAACACTTTATAGTCACAAAAGGAATCAAAGAAAAAAACCCACATCATAGAGGTATCCCCCTATGCAGAGTTTCAAAGTTATAGAGAAAACACAGGGATATTTCCCTAAAAACCTGAGAAATTCACAAGTGAGAAACAAATTTAAAAGTTAAACTACCTTGTCTAGCTATTTACTCACTCCTTGTGCTGCTTAGAAATATAGAATTAGATGAAGAGAAGAAATTGGTGTGGCTCCTTTGAAATCCCCAAAGCAAATGAAAAAAACAGACACAGCACACAGACAAAAGCTTCCCTCCCCCAGATTTGAAAGCATCTTCAGTCCCCATTGGTTCTTTTGATCAGGTGCCAACCAGGGTTCTTTTAGCTTCTTAACCCCTTACAGGTAAGCAGGAATTCTAGGCTACTTTATGCTTATGACATGTGGGTGAGATTAGAATGACACCCGTAGTCTAGTCAATAATTCTGTAGATAGAGTAAATGAGAGTTGATAGAGCAAATTAGGATTGTTGTTGGCTTCTGGGGTAGTATTTGATCATTCCCTGGCTCTTCTTATTGGCTTCCAGAGCAATAACTACTCATTTTTTCCCTTCTCAACAACCCAGGAAGGTTTCTGAAAAGGAAGAGTGGCTATGGTGCTTCTGGGCCTGAAATAGAAGAGAGAGGGAAAGACAGAAAGAGATAAGGGGAGGAGAGAGATGGGGGATGCAAAGAAGGGAGAAGAGGAGGAGGAAGGAAAAGGGAAATGAAAAAATTGGAGGATAGACAAGAAGAGGCAAAGATGCACAAGGAGGTGAAAGGGACTAGGAATAAGAGCAGAAGAGAAGAGGTGGTTAGAGGAGAACAGAGGAAAGATGTGGAAAAAACAAGAGAGGAAGGAAGAAAGAGAACCTTGCCAGGCTTGTAAATCTGATTTTTTTTATTTTTTAAATAAAGAGCACTCCTTGCTGAGCAGACATTTGAAGACAATCCTCCAGTTTCTCAGCATGACGGTCAAAATTTCACCCCCCAATATGGGCCTACAGTGCCTGTGAGATAATAGTAAAAATACCTGTGATCTGTACTCCTTGCTATAGGACAGAACTGAGAGAAAATCATGTAACCCTTCAGCTTTCGTCTGATGTACTAGGAAGCAAAGAGCAAATGAACGAGGACTGAACACTACAGAACAAGTTCAGTGAAGACTTTGAATTAATTAAATCTCTCTCATTCCTTTTTTACTTTTACTCTTTCTTTACATTTATTAGTAATTCATTTGTGTCTTCATCCACTTATTCAATAAGTCTACAGTTAAAAAAAAAATGTAACCCATTCATCGCTGTATAGTGCTGAGGGTACCGATGGAATGCAGTGGTGCTTTTAGTGGAGATGCCTGAATCTCAAGAAGGTTTAGAAGTTTGGATCAGATCAAGCCATATGTCGGAACCTCACATTATCAAAACATAGTCTGCAATGGCAGGTTCACAACAGTTGAACAATTGTTCCTTTGTTCACGCAAGGAAGGCAAATGCAGGCACAAATGGACATGCATGCAAAATTTGTGCATGTACATTTATAGGTCAGGTTAAAAGTGTCTTTAAAAAGAAAGTGTGGCCCTGAACATTTATGCAAATCTTATCTGAACCTCTGGGATCTGCAAAAGTGAACTAGAAATCTCATCTCACTTTTGATTCATGCTGCTAGGAATGGTCTAGCTATAAATACCTCCATCAGCCTTTCTCACACTATATCATCATGTTCGCTTTCAGCTACAGCTCTTGAAATTATAATGTAATAATTTTATACTGTTACGATTATTATTGAAACCTAAAAAATCACTGGATTGGTTCTGATTTTGTCCAAACCAGAGCAGACAGCTCATGACAAGTAACATTTACTAGTGGCTAGAGCACAAAACTGCAAAGCAAGGTACTTAAGCCCTGTTCCTGCAGTTTGTTCCACGTGGGCAGACGTCTGTGCCAACATGAAGTCTTATTCACCCATGTGGAACATACTCTTGAATTGTGTTTTTAACTTTGCTGCGTTAAGAACATTTGCTGTGTGGCCTAGTTCATGGTTTCAAATTCTCACCTGCTTAAAGTGTTTTTTGAGATTTCTGGATGAAAGCTACTATATAAAAAGTAGTATTCATTATTATTAATTTATCCCTACTTCTCTGAAGTTGCAGTGATAACATACCTTGTGCATGTGACAGCAGTGACAGTTAATTTTCTCTACATGTACTAGATACGTTAGGCAGAGGTAGAACAGTTAACATGCTCGTTATTATTATTATTTATATTACAGCAGTGCCTAGCTCAGATCGGGATCCCACTGCCAATGTCATCATCAGTAGACATAGTAAGAAAAAGTCTCACCCTATAGAGTTTTAATTAGTAATAGCAGGACAGACAAAGGAAGAACTATGAAGCCCATTCTGCAGATGCAGAACTGAAACACAGTAAGTAAGTGGCAGAGGCAGGAACTAATCCCCCATTTCCCAAGACTTAGTCCAATCTCTGAACCAAAAAACCATTTGTTCTTCCTCAAAAGGAACAGGCTGGTGCTGTTCTCCCTCTTCAAAGGGTCCATGTTGGAACTGCTCTTGGGAGCTTCTGTTTACTATGAGGTAATTGCAGTGGGTACTCTTGAATTCTCAGAATTGACTCCTTTCCTCTCGATTTCCCATATTTGGTTTTAGGCCATGTCTACACTAGAGAGCTTACAGTGGCACTGCTGTACCAATGCAGCTATTCTGCTGTAAGATCTCTCATGTAGTTGCTCTGTGCCAATGGGAAGGACCTCTCCTGTTGACATAATTAAACCACCCCCAAAGAATGTCCGAAACTATGTCAGCGGGAGATGCTCTCCCAGTGACATAGCACTCTGCATACTACTACTTATGCCAGTGTAACATTTGTCACTCAGGGGTCTGTGTTTTTTATGTCCCTGAGCGACACAAGTTTTGCCGACATCAGTGGTAGTGTAGATGTAGCCTTAGAGTAGCTTGTTTTGGGCGTGGTGGCCATGGGGTTAAGTTGGGAAGGGCAGAAATGGGGGAAGTTGAGGAACTGCTGGCCAAGGCAGGAGAATGTATTTTATAGCCAGCAGCTTTCATAAATACTAAATCATGAGTCTATGAATCCTTCTCTTCACAGGGCTGTTTCATAAAACGGCCGACAACATCCATTTGAGGCAGCTTTCGTGTAAGACTGCAGGAGATTAAAAAGATAACACTGCACAAGAACTTTAACTGAACCCATAGAGGGTTGGGGTAAAGCAAAAGTCTGGAGCCTGCTGGCTGAGGTTCCCCTCCTGGGTTAAGTAAATTGGAGCTGGAGAGTAACAAATCAGCAAGACTTAGAAAGGGAGAGTGGATGAAATTAGTCACTGTAGGGGGAAAATTGCAATCTGTAACCAAATACTGCTATACATCAGGCCTTTCATGAACTTTTGAAATAGGTCTATGAATTTAGATTGTTTCTGCAAGTCATCTGAGCCATACTGTATTGTACTATCCCACTGTGAGCCCTGAAATCAATCCCTTGCTGCTTCCAGTTCTAGAAAAGGAGATGGTGTTAATATCAATGCACTAGCTGTATTCTTCTCACATTTTTTCACTTGCCGAGTTTGTTGATGGGAGGCATTGGGGGTGAAGGAGCTGGCTCCGGGAGAAGAAAGGATATGCTTTCCTGTACTTAAACGCGTACTCAAACAGCTACATTGTCTATACATCTCCTCAAATAAACAACCTCCTCTGCATGGAGGAGACTAACCATTTAACTTATTGTATGTATTCTAAAAATACATGAGCATTACACTTTCCTTTCTCTTCATAGGGAAGAATAGGTTTGATTTTTTGCATAAAAACTTCAGGTGCATGCCCACTTCTTTCCATTTGTGAGCACTGAAAGCCACAGTAGTTCCAACAGTCCTGTGTTTTTCATCTGCCTAATGACTCTTCTGTAGTTGCAAAAGGAATTGATAGTTTAAAAAAAAATGTCTACGCCACATTTCTGATTCCAGACTCCAGTTCATGTTCTTCCATCTAGTTGCCTAAGTACCTGGATGTCTAATTTAATAATGAGAGATTTATCTTCTTTTTTTCCTTTTACCAACCCTGGCAGACAGAAGCCATTCCTCTTGTCTTCCCCCACCCTGTAGAATTTAGCTAATGGATTTCTAATGTAATTTGAACTTGTGCTGAGATAAATCAGTCACATATAAAAGAATTTATGGTTCTTGAAAAATTGAGCATAGATACAATCAGATAACTAGTGCTGGGCAAATAGCAGTGATCATTAAGAGCCCAGGAAGAAAGTAGTGAATTGAGGCTTTTAAATAACACTTGTTCATAGTAAAGGTATAGTTGTATGTCCATCTTTTGACCTGTGGTATTAATAGCTTCCTGAGGTGAATTCAGAAACTTGGGGTGAAATTCGGGCCCTATTGAAGTCAATGGCAAAACTTCCATTGACTTCAATAGGACCAGGATTTCACTCTTGCCATTTTCTGGATGCCCTGACTTCTGTGTGCTTTCTCCTTCATGTTTGCTTCAGGTTTTGTGCTGTTGGTTACAAATTTGTCATCTAGAATAATTCTGCACATTGAAGAAGTAGATGGGAGATTCAGGTTTTTCCCCCCTTTACATATACAATGAGTTTGGGGTGACCAGATGTCCCGATTTTATAGGGGCGGTCCCAATATTTAGGGCTTTGTCTTATATTGACGCCTCATTCCCTTCCCTCCCCACTTTTTCATACTTGCTATCTGGTCACCCTAAATGATTTGGAGTGATACCTATCAAAGTATTTATATTTGGTCCCCCTCACTATAGTATTAGATTGCCTTAGGCTATCCATGTGTGGTAGGGAAGTATTATTATCTCAATTTCTCACATGTGTTCCTGAGCACAGAGATTAAGTGATATCTATTTCCTGAGTCCCAGTTTAGTGCTTTTACCACAAGACCATCCCACTGAGTCAGTATTTCAGGCACAGGTAAGCATCCAGAGTATGATCCCAGTAAAGAGATCAGCTTTCTGTTGCAAGTTGCTCATGTTTTGATGGAGATCCACAATGTCCCTCCGGACTTCAGAGGTCTCAATTATGTACAGTTTTTACCACCACCTCACACTCAGAAACAGTGGTATTGAAAACAGCAGCAACCCTCTGGGTAGAAGCAAACTGGAGGGAAATACGCAGAAATTTTGTAGGTCTGGGAAGATGGTAGTAAAAATATTCACTCTTGGCAGAGCTAGAAGACTGAATTTACAATCCAGCATTTGATAGTTATAAACTCCAGCTGTCTTCTCATTCTATATATGTTTTTATACTGTGCTCACCACCATAGTGTCTGAGCTCCTTCTACTAGTGTATTAAGCAACATAACTAGCATCTGTCAAATGGTTTGTTCTCTCATCTTCTCCCCGTGTTACTATGTATTTCTGTTAAATAAGGCAAGGTAAAGAATTTCACCTTACAGTTGGAGGGGAAAGTGGTGAAGTTTGTGATGATTCTTAGATCCTGTGGGAGTTTGTTCCCACTACCGGGAAAGTTCTTTCTCCTGCACTAAGTTTTACCCTTATTGCAAAGAGTTCCATTGTGTCAGAGTAGTGGTGTGGTCACCCAACATCCTCATCCCAGAAGCCAGTGTAGATAGATGAGGACAGGTGTGACATGGTTACAGTAGTCTATGTTCCTGAGAAGATGTGCTGTGGTATTCTGTACCAGCTGGAGATTCCTAACTGCTGAAGGCTTTTTGCCCCAAAGCAAAATTCAGAAAACATGTGCAAAGTGCCATATAAATTTACAGATCCTCTGGTTTGGAGAACAAGATGGGATTCCTTTCAGCAAACAGCAGTTCTCAACCCCTGCCATCTCGATAGACCAAGATATCAAACTAAATTCTGCCAAACGGAATGATTTTGCATCTAGTCCCAACATCCACATGTGCACTGATAGGATAGATAGTTTTAGATCTAGCATCCATGATATACCCAGTATGTGGATGTATCATGGAAAGTTATATTTCGAAGGGCAAGCTCAAGCCTTTAATTTGCTAATTTTATTCACTGTAGCACATTTGGTTTGTTGACATGGCATCCAGATAAAGAATTGGAATCTGAATTTCTAAGTCTAAAAATAATGCACAGTTAATCATCCTCAAGTTTTGCCAAAGTTGTGTGCTTTGGAATATTCCCAGGACATCTGTTTCTAGTGCTTGCTGGGAATGTATTTTGTATGTTATAAAATGCATCCTACCTTCTAACTACAAAGGTTACATTAAGTCTTGTCTTTCATCTTCATGTAAATATGGCAGGCGTTGTCCTAAGTGACAGCATGCCTGAAGGGGACTTTAGAATGAATAGGTTTAACAAAAACTATTGTAGCCTAAGCCTTGTCCATCTTTAATTAGTTATCAGGGTTAGAAGAGGGGTCAAGAGCCTGAAGCTGCTTCAGGACTAATGTGTCAAAGAAAAGTGAAGTGTAACACTGAAAAGGAAATGATGCTCCTTGGAGGTTTAATAATTTTTTGACCCTATGTCAACCATTATGACTACTAATGGCAGCTGGGGCAGAAATGTTTCAAATTAAACTTTGCATTGCAGGGTTGTTCCAATTGAATCCTATGCCATCAATTTTGGGATACAGCCTCTTCAGTTACTATGCTCCAAATGGGGAAAAAAATACATTTAGTTTTAAAAGCTACCCACAAAGAAGGACTCTTGTGTTGTGAGCCACATTGTATTGCATGCATTCTTTCCTCCCAATCAAATATTGATTATTTAAAAGGAGACAATAAAAAATATTAATGAGATGCGGCTAAACTGCTCATAACATCCACATCTAACGTGAGTAGTGTCAGTTTGCTAATTAGGTAAAGTGCCTGAAGCTCACACTTTTGGAAGGAGGTGCCTGTGCCGGGTAAATGAAACACTTCAATGTCACTCTCTGTGTTTTTGTTGCATGAGAGACCAAGAGAGATAATGTTTCAGACACAATTTGTGACCCACTTTCTTTTTCTTTTAAAACTTAAATATTTTATTAGGTTTAAGCAAATACAAAGAGAAGGTGACAGTACAAAAGACTATCATATATAGCACTGTAATAATTAGAAGTAAGTTTCATCAGCATCATTTCTAGTTTGCTCAAGCATTGTTGGGTTGTTTATTTTTTCCAGATACTGTACTTTTGATAACCTCACTCAGTAACCACCTAGTTCTATACAGTAGCTCTAAAGAGGCAGACTCCATGTAATTTTCCAAGTAAAATGTTGATGAACACATCTTTCCGTAATTAATACATAGTCCCAGGAATATAATCCTGGCTTAAGAGTTTAAACAAACCGAAACCTTTGTGCTTTGCAGCTTGGCTAATCCTTTATCCTTGTGCCAAATGGAGAGGAGTATGATTGTTTCGATGATATAAGCATAGAATTCTGATCTTCGTAGCATTTTATATTTACTTCTCACTCACTTTGCACAGCTGTAAATGACTATGCAGAATACAAGGCAGTGGAGAATCTAGGCCTTCAAGTCGTTATCATATATTGGAAAAGTCAATGTCATATATTTGTGTCATGAACGGTCATCACAATAATCTTTTAAAGAAAAAAAAATGCCCCACTATGTCTTTGATATTCAACTTTTCAAACATCTTGGGCCAGATCCTCCTCGGTTGTAAATCAGTCTCTATCCATTGAAGAACTAGCTCAATCTTTTATCTATCGATAGCGTTAAGGCAACAACACAAAAAAAGAAACTTGCAGACATCTCCATTAGGTCTTACAGAGATAGAAAATGATCATGAATGTACTTGCCCAAATGAACAATTTTATTCCCTCCTATAATTCAGGTTTCCCTTGTCTTCTGTATAACCTCATTAAGCACTAATCTTTACCTAGGCTGAATGCAGTGCTAACAAGTACATTTATGGCTATCCGTGCCATCTCTTACTTGTTTGGGTAAGAGCCTCAGGCCAGATGCAGTTTGTCCTAAGCCAGTGGTAGACTTTGTTAACAGAGCCTTAATTTACATATTTGTATCTGTATGTAGGACAGTGAGTCTGTCTTGAACTACCAACATGACACCTTGAGCAATGTCCCTCCCTTAGAAGAATGCAAGGTACACCTTGAAGGGACAGATTTAGGGTCTGCTTCTCTTTCCAGTCTAGTCAATGGCAAAGCTCCCCTAGGCTTTAGTAGGTTCAGGAGCAGGCTGTAAGTTATAATTATTAATTAAATGTGATTAAGGGATGACATATGCTCCATGAACAGTATTAATTAACCTTACAAGTTGTCCTATAAAATCAGGATGTAGAAAATAATGAAAAAGGCTTTTTTCTTCCTCCATTTGAGCTTGATTCTCCTCTCTCTTACATTGGTATAAATCAGAAGTAATTCTCCTGAAGTTATCTCTTCAGTGAAGCCAGTGGTGTTACACCACTTTTACACTTCTGCAAGTGAGAGGAAAGTCAGGCCCTTTGATTTTTTTCTAGACATTAATTGGTGATAATAAGGCTGTAACATAGTACACTACAGAGGAAAAGCAGAGAGAAAAAGAAAAGAGATCCAGTTCAAGCGAATTACACTGTTGATTGCTGCAAAGAAGTTGATTGCAAAGAAGTGTCTGCATTGGCAGCATGAGCTTGACTAGTTAATATTGAGTTTCTTTCACTCTGAATTCTTCTATTTTCTGTTTTAAAACCTAGCCTGTCCCATGCAGTTTAATTGACAGAGGCAGCCTTTGTGACTGAAATGAAACATCAGGGGGTGATGGATTCTTTATAAAAGTGGGGAGGGCATGAGGCCCCACCCCTCCATGTCCTCTCCCCACCCTATCTGTTCCCCTAAGGCCCCTCTCATCAGACAAGCCAGAATTGGAAGCTGGGCTGTGGATCCCGTGCCCCTCCACCTGCCCGGGGTGGGGCTGGGGAGGCGGTCAAGAGCAGCCTCTGGCCCGTATGTCCCCCACCCAGGGCAGGTGGGTCCACAGCTCCCCACAACTGTCCATATGGATTTTACACCAACCCAGCCTGGCCAAAGCGCCGCAGCCAGGCCCTGATAAGAGCCACCGGGCAGCTATGGAGAGCTGCAAACCCTCCATGTGCCCTGGGTGGAGGGTCTGGGGGTGGAGACACAGGCCGGGGCTGCTCTCAGGCCCCCTCACCCTTGGCAGGTGGAGGGGCCTGGGATCCACAGTCCAGCTTCAACTTCCGGCTTCTGTGTGGGACGGGGCGGAGGGGGGGAGGGTCTCAGGGGAAGAGATGGGGCAGGGAGCTGGACCCATTACGAAAAGTGGACGGCCATGGCCTCTGGCCCCCCCCATTCCAGCGCCCCTACCTCACATAGTCTTTTACATCTCTGAAGAGGGAATGCAAAATAGGGTAAAATGCAATATCCAGGAAATGAAGCCTCAATCTCCCATTGTTCAAGCAGATCTACTGCACATTGGGAGCACCAGCAATAGACTTCTACAACAACTGAACTTTGCTGATCTTAGATTCAGGCTCCCAATCCTAAAGTCAGCGGAGTGTAACTGCTGCAATGAGCATGTATAGTGCTTCTTTTGCCTTTCCCTTCTTCCCAGAGTTCTGAGTTAGGCTAAGCAGGGAAAAGAAGAGGTAATCATACTAGTCCTTAGGTGTCATAGATATCATTAATCTTCAGAGTCAACAAACTTGTCACTGGACCATCCCTGGAAACTGCTTCTCTTCACTCATCAACCATTGATCCAGAGTCCAAAGTCCTTCTCTCATTCAGACCAGGTTGGAGACTCCTAGATGGGGCCTTCTCCTCTGAAGTGAGGAACTTGAAGCTGCAGAATACTGCCTTCTATTGATAAACTGGGAATACTGGTGTTTGCTGGGTCACTAAGAAGAATAACACAGTTGTTCACTGCACGCTATCTTAGATTTTCTCCTTGAAGGACTTTAAAAAGTCCTCCACATCAGTACCATTCAGAGGCGAGGGAGTTATAGCATGGCAGAGATGTTAGTTCCCATTCTTATGGTAGGAATTATTAGTTTGTTTTTGTTGAAGAGCCCGCAGGATCATCTAGTGACTCTTCAAATGTACTTGTCCCTCATTTTGCAAGTGTCTCCCATTTAGACCCCTAGGGGAAGTCCCCTTAAACTACTGTATGCTAGGGTGATTCTTTAGTCAGAAACATAGGAGACTTCAGTCCTTTCCTGAGAACATATATCTTTTGTCTCTGACCAGAATTCATCCTGAAGCAGTATTGCCAACTTTGAGATCAAAAGTCACAAGTTGGCTCCCGAAAAATCATCAGATTGGCCCAAAAATCATGACTTTTTTTTTAAAAAAGATTATATTGTGTTTTTAGGGCAGTCTCTTGGTTCTTGAACTCCCCCTGCCCGTCCCCAGGGTGTGTGCATGTGACAAATAGTGTTTCCCACTCTTCACATGTACTGTGATTCCACATGTGATTTTTGGGCCCTGCTGCAGGACCTCTCACCTCCATATCTGCCCATCTCCTGCTCAGCAATTAATCCCATCTCCCAGTCCCCAATCGGTTCTCTCCCCACTCAACCCCTACTCAGTTCAGCCCCCTAGCCCTCATCATCACCATGCATCAGTTCATCCCCCACACCCCATCAACCTCCACCACCCTCAGTTCACCTTTCTAGCACTCACCACATCTGTTGAGAACCCACCATCAATATGGCCCCCACAAACCATCAGCCCCCACCCTCTTCACTTCAGCCCTCCTGTGGTCCCCAGCCTCACCTCTGCTCCTTAGGGCTCTTCATCCTGCCCAAGTCTGGGAGAGGGCTGCAGTGGGATCCTCTCTCTCACTTTTGAAGCTGGCAGGGAAGCAGTCACCTGGGGCTGATAGCTGGAGAGGGCCCTGGCCATGGCTGGGGTGGCTGACAGGATTTCTAAGTGAAATTAAACCTCACTTTTAGAACTCTCAGATGTCAGGATTTTTTTTCTCCAACTGATTCAACTGTTTATTTGAGGGTTGCCCTCCTTCCTTCTTTCTCAGATGAAGTTTCTGTTCCCTGCTGGGGTGTAGCCATGCTGTCTCTTCCCCCTACTTGTTAGCTTGTCTATCTGGTATGTAAATTAATTCTCACTATCTTTCAAAGTACTTTTGAATTAAGTACTTTGGAGAAATCATATTCCTTTGTTTAGGGTGAGGTAATTCCTGTTTGACTGGAAACACATTTATTCTGCCACTGGGAAAAAAAATCCTGACATTTTACAGTTCTGTCACAAGATCATGAGCAAGGATCAGTTTTATTCAGAAATCATGACTCTCACAATCCATTCTCTCATTCCATCTGAACTGAGTTCTCTTTTCCTTCTTTCTCTATTTCCTTCTCACTCTATAAGGCCTAATTCTCATCTGCACTAAGGGCTTATCTTCACTACAGCTTCTCCAATTAGCTTAGTTAATCCCTCTCCCTCAGAGGCAGTAGCTCTCCCATAACATAGCTCTGTCTACAAGGTGAGTTGGTCAGTAAAATTATGTCGCTCAGGGCTGTGGATTTTTCACACCCCTGAGTGACATAGTTAATCAATATAGGTCTTTACTATAGATTTGGCCTAAGACCCATCTTCACTGCTCTGGCCATATAAAGGGCTGTAAAGTGGGTGTAAATTATTTCACGTACAGGGAGTGATTGACAAATTCTTTGCCCCCTTGCTTCCCATTGGTTGGTACCATAATGTTGTGTGTCCTTGATAGGGAAAGAACTACAACCAAAGAAATTACCAGTGAGTATTTTCCTTTACGGAAAATGTTTCTCCAGTAAAACAAATGATTATCACAATCCTGATAAAGTTATATTACAGAGCTAGCACCTGCTGTTAATTTCACAGTAAATAGAACTCGTTGCTCTAGAAAGGTTTTTAATCATAACATTAAAAACTTAGCAGAAATCCCATACATACAGTTAACTCCAGCTGCCTTTATTGTAATGTATCAGGAATGATCTCACTGAGTGATGGGCATCCAAATGCAAATGAAATTAGCTTTGCAACCATTCATTTTAAATTGCTCTTGAATCACTCTGAAGTAAATTCCATTTGAGAAGAATTTGCTTCAAGTCTTAGACAAAGAGATAATGGTGCTATGTATTATGATATAAGCAATAATACTTTAAGTCTGCAATTCAAAAATATAGTGAGTTATGTGCTGGGCTGATGAGAATTAGAGCTTGATATATAGTAATAAAACTAGTGATCAAGGGATGAATAGATTGGTGTACTGAGCACAATATTTTCCGACCCTGAATTAGAGCTGGAATACGAATACATAAATTGTGAAACATAACATGTGAGAAAGGAAGAGTTTATGTTAATGCAAAAAGTACCACATTATGTACAGTTTCAAAAATGAATGCCCCGAAAGGATATTTTTGCCTAAAATAAAGATTAAAATTTAATCTTCCCACAGGACCATCCTATATATGATCCTTAGAGCTGCAGCAATTTACACCAGCTATTGACTATCGCATTTCACCGATTTTCACTAAGTTTGGATGTGGCTGACTGTTTTTTCAAAACACTGTTGTAGGATGTTAAAGGAGGGAGATGAAGTAGCATCTCTAAATTCAGAGTAGCCCTTAAAGTATAAATTCAGAATGAAATTTATAGATGAAGGTGGTTTGGTTAAATTTATTTTCTTAGTATGAATGAATTGCATGAGTGAAACCAGGTTAGCATTTTCATTAATCAGGTCTTTTGTCTTGGCAGTGTGACACAGTCAATAACAACAGCTGGGTTGTACATCTTATTACATGAAAATAAAGATGAATGTGACATTTTAAAGAAGTAAACTCAGTTTGCAATAATTGGGCACAAATGGAGTCCTGTTATGTAGGAGACCACTCATGTCTGAGTATTTGTGTTTGATCCAGAGGGCATGTTATACAGGGCATTGATAGAGTAATTGAAATTCAAAGCACATGGTTCCCTTTTTAAAGGTATAATACTTTTACAGACCATTCTTGAATGGGTATTTTTCCTAGAAAAGTTGAGATAAGTCCAGAGATAATGCAAAACGTGTTTCTTTGTTGCATTTCCATGGGATGCATTATTAAAATGTCCAAGGGATATACTTTGGAAGGCACAGGTCAGGATGTTGGGCAAGGTTTGTGCCCTTTTACATGTACAGACATATAGATGTAGACACCCACAGACACATACGCATACAAATGTGGTATTTTAGGTCCCATTTAAATGGTAGAATCAGCCATAATTGTGAGATCTGGTTATAACACAGTACCCCCTCAACATGGCTGAAACAGTTTGATCTTACAGATTTAGGACTGAAACTGTATTCTAACAAGTTTGTCTAATAAGCTTTAGCAGAACAGTTTTCCATTGAAATATAAACGCTTTGCAGAAATGTTTTGATTTATCCCAAACTTCATTTTGGAAGGGGATGAATAGGAAAAAAATCATGACAGTGTCAAAATGGGATGTGTCAATTATTCCTTTCCAGGGGACTTTGTTTTGATTTTTTTTATTTTGTATTATGCTATCTATTATAAAATAATATCTAAATCTAAACTAAATGTTTAGATCAAGCTGAAACAATTTTTTTCTTAATTTTCTTTAGCAGAGATTTTTGCCATTTTCCAGTTTTGTTCCAAAACACAACGTAAACTAACTTCAAAATCCTTCATAAAACAAATTTTCCAATCTCAGCCCAGCTATAGTTGTAACTATGTTTCAGAATTATGCTACAGTCCAAGGGACATATTGTAGCTGAACCTGAACAGATGTTCAAGGGAATGAGAGGCCAATCTTGTGACCCTGGTAGTCTGGGGAGTATACCATGTGGGTACCACAAGCCTCCCAAAGCAGGTAATGTGATGGCTGGATGATGGCTACAGCACAGCTGTCTGGGAAAGTAAGGAATCACATTCTGTACAAGTTCTTCTGTGAGGTCTCCATCCACCCCTAGCAAAGGGCTGTCCTTAAACAAGGTAATCTAACCTTTGGATCTTAGTGAGGCTGTGACATGAATCTGCAGCTGGCTAAAAGCTATTTTTCCCCATCTATACTGAAAAAACAGACACTGATTTACCTATATCAGGGACTGCCCTATTGTAACTAACTTGGTTCCCCAACACAGCAGTTTCTACACTATAAATAGATGGAACTTGTAAGGCCTCAGTTTCTCTGTCTGGGGAAGAATGGAACAACGGTTTGCTTTCTTGCAGCAGGAGATCTAATCACTCCTGGGAACTTAGAAGCACAAACTGCGTTCCAGCTCTGATTCTCACACCCTGATAAGGCTGTCTTATTACCTCCTAGCAGTGTGCAGCAGACACATGGGTTAGAGACCCTGAATGCTGATGGAGATGTGGCTAGCTTTGTCATATGATTGTTTTCTTTTGTTGAATACAGCAAAATCCAATCATGTTTGCATTGTAGACGTTCCTCTTTTAAGTTTTTGTTCCATATAACGTTAATTCGTTCAGTAAAGCACAGAGGCCTGCAAATGCATGAAAATGCCTTTTGGTGGAAAATATTAAAAAAAAAGGTATGTTGTCTGTTTTGATTCTCTTAAATATGCAAATATTAAAAGAAAACCAGTATCACTGGGCGGCAGAGCTTCTGTATGGGTGCTTTATCTGTATGTGTGAGAATGGTGACCGCCTGTCTCACAAACATCTATCTGAATGTGGTTCAGATTCCAGAGTCTGAAGATAGCACAGCAAGAAAGAATAAATTTGGGCTTGATTGTAATGTAACTTTTGTTAAAATATAATAGGAATGAATGTACAGTGTATCAAGGTTAATTACAAATCTGGCTCACAACAGGCATTTTATGAGCTAGAACTTCTCTGGGCTTCTGGAGGGATGTATATGGTATGCCCTGCCCATTTTCCAGCAATCAAGGAGAGATGATGAATTTGTAATAAACAGTATTACAAAATCCACTTGAAAATAAAAACAGTATTTTAATGCTAGAAATGGGCACCCTCAGCAGAGCAGCCCAAAGCCTACACACGTTCTTCAGATTGATCTCTCTGACTTTAGGTAATAAGGAAGGAAATCTCTCTCCCTGTGCCCCCGTTTCCTCTCCTTTGCCTTTTTTTGGAGCTTCCAGTTACATCTTTGGGCTTGGTTACACTGGCACTTTATAGCGCTATAAAGCCCCCACGAGCACTATAACCTCCTCCCTGTCCACACTGGCAAGGCACGTAGAGCGCTATAACCGCTGAGTTATAGCGCTATTGTTAATCCACCTCCGCATGGGGAATAAGGGCTGTAGCGCAGCTGCTGTAGCGCTACAGCAAGAATGTGGACACCCACTGCGCACTAATTGGCCTCCAGCCCGTCCCATAATTCCCGTTCGAGCCACTCTGGCCATCACTTGCAGACTCTTCTGTCCTGTCCTCAGGTGACCACATGTCAGACACGCCCTTTAAAGTTCCAGGGAAATTTGAAAATCCCCTTCCTGTTTGCTCCAGCCAAGCGTGGCGTGCTCTCAGGGAATCCTTGCAGGTGATCATTCTCATTGATCTGATTGATTGCGTGGCGTGGTCTCAGGGAATCGTTGCAGGTGATCATTCTGATTGATCATCATGACTCCAAGTGCCATGCCTCCTCGCAATAGGCGATCCCCAGCATGGAGCAATAGCGAGGTGCTGGACCTCATCAGCTGTTGCGGGGAAGAGGCTGTCCAGTCTCAGCTGCGGTCTAGCCACAGGAATTTTGATACCTATGGGCAGATATCACAGGCATTGGCGGAAAGAGGCCATGAGCGGGACACTCTGCAGTGCCGTGTTAAGGTAAAGGAGCTTAGGAATGCGTATCGCAAAGCCCGCAAGGCAAACGGCCGCTCCGGGGCAGCCCCGGTGACTTGCAGATTTTATAAGGAGCTGCACGCGATACTTGGTGGTGATCCTACGGTCACTCCATCGACCACCATGGACACTTCCCAGCCCACCAGTGAAGGGGGGGGTGAGGAGGAGGACGAAGAGCAGGAGGATGAAGAAGAGGAGGAGGATGAGGACGAGGCAGCAGCGACCCAGGGCACGGAGAAGTCCCTGGACGCATGCAGCCAGGAGCTCTTCTCAACCCAGGAGGGCAGCCAGCCACAGCGTCCGGCGGTTGCAGGGGCCAGCTCAGCAGCGGATTGCGGAGGTAAAGCTGCTTTTCTATGGGGAAGGCTTGCAGCTTGGGGTGGAAAGGGATGCTTGCATGCTTGCCTACATGTGGAATTGATGTAGTCTATCACCTCGCGGTAGTCATCATCAGTAATCTCTTCAAAGGTCTCAATAAGAGCGCTTGCAATGTGCCTGCGCAGGTTTCCCGGGAAAGCCAGCGTGGTCCCCGTCACGGTCACGGTCACTAGTCCTTGCCACTGTGCTACAATGGGTGGGGGGAGCATTGCTGCACATAGGCAAGCTGCATATGGCCCTGGGCGGAAGCCGTATCTCATTAAAATCCCTTCCCTTTGTTCCTCGGTGACTCGAAGCAACGAGATATCTTCCAGGACAAACACCTACGGAGGACGTTGGAACAGTGTTCAGAGTAGGGCTCCTGCCACTTCCCGGCACTCCACCCCCCGCCCGCCACAGCTTTTCAGGGCAGGGAAGAAATCCTTCCCCCTGCCTGCTGCTCAGAGTGGGGCTCCTGCAACTTACCAGCACTCCCCACCCCCTCCCCCGGCACAGCTTTTCTGGGGCAGGGAAAAAATCATTTCCCTTGCCTCTGGAGTCCACTCACCATGGCAGGGGCTCCGTTGCTGTATCTGTGCTCTCTGCGGGACAGGCAAATGGGGAATGCGGGGAAATCATAGGCATGTCTGCTCTTTACAAGGGAACCACTGTTAAATGTATCTTTTTATTTTAGAAGGGTCGTCCTTGAGCCCTGTGCCATCGCTGTTATCAACAGCTGAGAGGCTCAGGCGACTGAGGAAGCGGCCACGAAGGAGCAAAGAGGATCTTGTACAGCAAGTAATGCAACAGGCTGTAACGGAGAATCGAGTTGCACAGAGGTGGAGGGAGAACGAGAGCAAGTTGAGGGAGAAGGCACGGAAGGGGAATGCGATTCACCGCCAGAAAAGCACCGATAAGCTGTTCTCATTACTGCAGCTTCAGTTGGAGACTATGCAGTGGATTGTCACCCTTCAGGAGGAGAAGCACCGCGCTCACCACCCCAATTATCATTTGCCCCAAATCCCTTCCTCTTCTGTGCCTCAGTACCCTCCAGGCCACTATCATCAGCTATCTGGTTATCACCATCCACAGCTGCCTCCAACCCTCTGTCTTCACCGAACAACCCCAAAACCCCGGACCATCATCCACTGCAGTCAACCCCTAATAACATGCCTTACTGCCCTCCGCAAATGGGGTTCGGGAGACATGGCCACTGTGAGGGCACTGGAGACTCAGAGACCCGGACATATTCCGATCTCTGACTGACCCCATGCCACCCCCATTGCACCTCCCCCGGCTTCCCCCTCACACGCATCACAATATTTTCTTTCAGCAACCGAAGTACCTGTTCAATAAATGAATTGTCTTCTTAATAAATGGGTTTCTTTATTAAGTGTACATACATTATTACAGGCTACAGAAAAGCAAATGCCTGTTCCTATTAAAAGAATGCTCCCTCTTTCCCTCCCTCCCTCCGTCTGCACCTCACTTTAGAACTGGCTTTCAGCCTCAAAATGCTCCCTCAAGGCTTCCCTGATCCTAACAGCCTCGCGCTGGTCCCCTCCAAGAACCCTGCTCTCTGGCTGGGCGTATGTGGCCTCTAGGCATTGAACCTCAGAGGACCATGCCTGAGTGAAGCCTTCGCCCTTCCGCTCACAAAGATTATGTAGGGCACAGCATGCAGAAATAACCGCGGAGATACTACCCTCGGCCAAGTCTAGCCTCCCATAAAGACAGCGCCAGCGCGCCTTGAGACACCCAAAAGCACACTCCACAGTCATTCGACACCAGCTAAGCCTGTAGTTCAACCTTTCCTGACTGCTGTCCAGGCTCCCTGTGTAGGGTTTCATGAGCCAGGGCATTAAAGGGTAAGCAGGGTCGCCAAGAATCACTATGGGCATTTCCACTTCCCCCACGGGGATCCTCTGGTCTGGGAAAAAAGTCCCTGCTTGCAGCTTCATGAACAGGCCGGTGTTGCGGAAGATGCGTGCGTCATGCACCTTTCCAGACCAGCCAGCGTTAATGTCAGTAAAACGCCCACGGTGATCCACAAGCGCCTGGAGAACCATGGAGAAGTACCCCTTTCGGTTAACGTACTCATCTGCTAGGTGGGCGGGCGCCAGAATAGGTATATGGGTCCCATCTATTGCCCCTCCACAGTTAGGGAAACCCATTTCTTCAAAGCCAGCAACGATGTCATGCATGTTATCCAGAGTCACGATTTTTCGTAGCAGGATGCGATTAATGGCCCTGCACACTTGCATCAGCACAACTCCAACGGTCGACTTTCCAACCCCAAACTGGTTGGCCACCGATCGGTAGCTGTCTGGTGTAGCCAGCTTCCAAATCGCGATAGCCACCCGCTTCTCCACCGGGAGGGCAGCTCTCAATCTGATGTCCTTGCGCTGCAGGGCAGGGGTGAGTTGAGCACACAGTCCCATGAAAGTGGCTTTTCTCATTCGAAAGTTTTGCAGCCACTGCTCGTCATCCCAGACTTGCATGACGATGCAATCCCACAACTCAGTGCTCATTTCCCATGCCCAGAAGTGGCATTCAATGGCCGTGAGCATGTCCGTTAATGAGACAAGAAGCTTCGTGTCAAACGCATTCACCTCTTCGATCTCGTCTTCAGACCCATCACTGTCATCCTGCATGTCAAGGATTAACTCCACTGCACACAGAGATGTGCTGGCGACAGTCGTCAGCATGTTCCTCAGCAGTTCTGGATTCATTGCGGCACACGACAATGGAAGACGGAGCGCGCCTTGCTGAAACCGTTGAAAGATGGCGCCGGAGGTGGAAGGAAACACAGGGATTGCTGGGATATGCCAAAAAGCATCATGGGTAGTTGAAACAGGATACAGAATGCCCCGCAAGTGACGCCCCCCCACCACAAGGCATTGCGCCAGATCAGGAAGAGGTGTACTGTGGGATACATGCCCTAATGCGCTGCTCTTAATGCCGCATTAAGTGCCGCAAATGTGGCCATGCTATAACGCTGGAGCATCTCAGTGTGGACATACAATAGCGCTATTCATATTACTGTATAAGGGGACCACTATAACCAATAGCGCTATAATCTTGTAAGTGTAACCATGCCCTTTGATAAGAACTGGTTAATTGTTCAGATAGTATAAGTGTTGTCTTTGATAATGTGCTGAGATCTATTGGTGAAAATAAATACGTTTGTTTTTCCAGTCACCAGAAATTAGTGAAGCAATACTTGTTTAATTATAAAACATATGTGTGCTTTGTTAGTTTCCATCTGTCTGCTCACCAATTTGCAAATAAATGACCAGAAGGAAAAGATATATCCTGTGGCAATTCCAGTGAAATGATTTATCTCTACTGTCTCTGTGTATGTTTATCTGTATGTTTGATTGCATTATGAGTAGATGTATAAGTAGTGAGAGACAAATTCCTCTTGCCTTTTCTCAAAACTGCTGTCATAATGAATTCCGAACTTTGACTTAAACTAGGGACTATCCCTATAAAATTGGGACATCTGGTCACTCTAACTCAAACTCATGCATTTAACTTTGTATGACACTCTGGAAACACTGTGGAGAAAAAGGTAGCAAAGAGAAAAATCTAATGTTGGGAGAGCAGGTGCAGAAATAGGGTGAAAAGTGGAACATAAGGTGGTTGGGGTAAAAACAAAACCACAGAGGCAAATGATGACAGAGAAAAAATCTAATGAAAATTAAATCTGTTTTTCATACTTTGTGCAGGGCACCTACTTACAGCAGACTAGCTTTTGGTAAGGGAGTGGAGTCCTTTTGTCCCTGTTATTTTATAGCAGAGGTTTTCCTTCTGATAGACAAATACTAAGTTTTATTCACCACTCTATCACTCCTGTTTTGTGCTGTCTGACTACATTTACTTCAGTGGAGTAATGCAGTGGTGAATGAAGCCCATTATTGCTTTTAAACTGAAACACCCTAATGGAGAAAAAAACGATGAGGATTCCGGTGTCAGTTTAAAGACTAACAGATTTATTTGGGCTTAAGCTTTCGTGGGTAAATAAACCCCACTTCTTCAGAGGAAAAAACTGTTTCAAATGAAATGAGAAAAGGTGTGTGAATTCGTATCACAGGTTTGAGATTCATAAATAGTTCAAAGGGTTCATAAAACCTCAAGCTCTGTAAGATTTGCTCATGCTTAAAGAAGATGTATGGTGTAATTCTATACAGCTATGTAAATAGGTACTGTATTGTCTACTTCTCCAGCCTCTTTCATCTGTTATTGTTCTTCCTTATCTGTCTTTTTATGAAAGCAGTAGCTGGAAGAAAAGGCTTTCATACCCTTTGTAATTCTGGACACAAAAAAATATAGGTATACCTAGAGTAAAGAAAGGTAACTGTCTGACATTTAATCTTCATGGAGACTGACAAGAAGAGGATAGCTAACCTTCTGCAGTATTTTTAGTTTGATATTCGGTGATGCTTTATTGATCATCACCAACGTCCATCACTGTGTATAACGATAACTGCTTCAGAGGCATAAAAGAGGAGATTGAATGAGGCCTTCAGGACTGTCAGCTTCTTGCTGATGGATCTGTCAATAGTTACTGTTCCCTCATCCCTTTGCTACTGTGAGCATCTTGAATGTTCTTGCATGTTGACAAGAGTTTTGCAAGTCGATGGGAAGAGGAGTATTCTCTAGTGAATTGTCACTCTCTGATCTTGGTGATTTCTCCCATGAAAGGGATGGAGAGATGATGCTTTGCCTGTAAAAAGAGGTTTTATGGAGGAAAATAGGCAGGAAACTATGCCAATTAGCTCATTTTTAATGTTTTTACTGGTTTATTGGACTGTTTTTTAAAAAATAAATTGTTCAGTGAATTTACTCCTGATGAAAAGTGCTGGATTGACAGCACTGAAAAAGACCAAAGCCGTCTGTTAATCCACAAAATAGGTCTGTATGGTACCATTTGGTGTAACAGTTCTGTGCTCTGTGTGAAGTGAGTTAAGTGGTACCAGTCCCACTTCCTTAGTGGGCATTGAGCAAGTTTACACAGTACAAAAAGAAGTATCAGAATTTGGCATCCTTGTTAGCATTTTCAACAGGGAAGCCAAAGAATGAATGGAGAGGCACAGAATGGAAATTGACCCAGCCTCTTACTATTCGAGTCAGTTTCATACTGAAGACTGAGAGGTAACAAGGGAAGCCAGTACTGGCCATGTGTATGCACACATCTGTTCAATCAACATGCACACAAAGTTATATTTGTGCATGCCTATTAGGGGTGCAGAACGGTATGGGTATGATTGTGCATGTCTGTGTCTAACAATTATGCCTTTGCCTTATACTATCAAGTGTCAGTTTAAGTTAATAGAATTTTGTACTGGGATTTAATAAGTGACGGAACCAAGTGCTAAAATTATGTTTTGTCATTACCGCTGTCACTGAAGACAAATAAAAAGGAGCCATTCACAAATACAGAGTTAGCAAATGAACCAGTAGAAACAGAAAGAGCAGGGTGTTAAGTAGAAACACCATTTAGACTGCAAACAACTCTGTGTTTAAACTCCGCTGCAAGGACACTTTTCACTTGAAAAGGAATTCTCTTCCCCTGAGCTTTTTAGAAAGGCTTGTAATCGTTCACAGCCAGGATTTCAGTTGTTGTAATTTTCTGACCTTTCGGCATTTTACCTCTCCATTTCTTTGTTACAGATGATGATTTTTTTCATGAACTCCCAGAAACCTTTCCATCTGATCCTCCAGAGCCTCTGCCTCATTTCCTCATTGAGCCCGAAGAAGCTTACATCGTAAAGAACAAACCTGTGAACCTTTACTGCAAAGCCAGCCCAGCCACCCAGATCTATTTCAAGTGCAACAGTGAATGGGTTCATCAGAAGGACCATGTGGTGGACGAGAGAGTAGATGAAACTTCTGGTGAGGCACTTGCGTGTTCGTGTTTTCTCACCATGTCATTTGGGGGTGCTATTAAAACATTATTGGGTCTGACTGCCATTTACACTGGCAGAGTGGTGTAAAATGGACTTAGTGTACAATGATAATGAGGCCCAACTGCATGCTAATTTTAAAAGACACACAGTGATTTCTCCATCTATACTGCCGCTCACTACTTCACAGAACTAGCTTCCTTGCTCAGTTCTCTAATTCAGTCCATTCCAAATTACTTACAATGTAGTCACACTAGGGGAGCACATTGTTAGACAAGTTCCAAGGGGCTTTCGGAGCACTCTTATGTTGAAGATTTAAAAGGGGAGAATATGGAAAAGGAGAAATTAAGGTTAGCCTCAGGCAGAGAAATAGTGAGAAGATAAAATATTCCCCCAGCCAGGAACAACGTTCTGACTCCAGAGCGTGCAACGGGCTGCAGTTCCATTATATTCTGCTGCCTGCTACATTGACTTGGTACTAGAGAGACCTATAGTAAATTAGGAAGAAATGAAAGAAAGAGGCCAAATGTCCAATTCTAATCTAATCAATGCCAAAATTCCCATCGACGTCCACGGAAGATTAATAGGGCCCTCAAAATATAAAGGAAACAAAGGGGCTTAAAAACTTGAGCTATAAACAAGCTCGTGTCAAAGATGTGATTGTCCCAGTTTGGAAAGACTGGTAATCCAATAAGGTTTGAGCCATGTGCAAGGAAGAGAAGTGGGGCTTATTGCTGTCTCGATGGCTATGAAAAATAACTGAATATCAAGCAAGAAAGTAGTTTTCATTTGGGAATTGCACCACCACTTGGTCTAATTATTCAGAAAAATAACACCACCAGATGTCTTGAAAGTCTCATGTGACCTAGGTTTTATTTGTTTCAGCTCATTTATTTGCAGAGTTCAAAAGCATATGTTTTTAACAGCACTGTGGTTCTCTCAGCTTGAGAAAGCGAGAGATGGTTGTGGAGGGCGAGAAGGGTTGCAGAAAGAAGAATCAGGAAAAAAAAGCCTTTGGCTATGTTTGACTGTTAGTTGTAATAGGATCTTCCAACAGGTTGTAACATGACTGTACAGGAAGAAGACTGGAAGAGGGGAATACTTCTATTACTTAGTACATCTCCTGGTTTCATCATTCATGTAAGACTAGGAATCCATTGGGTTGAACTTTCCTTGGCTTTCAGTGGATTCAGTTTTTATTCCGTTTCTTACATAAGCTTTATTAGCATTAACATTCAGAAGCTGAATAATGCCTGTAATTGCTAATACCGTAAAATGCAGTGAAGGGTCACCTTTTCGAATTAGAGACCCGATTCTCTTCTCAGTTACACTGAGGTAAATAAAGTGTAACTCCATTTAAGTCAGTGCTGTGTCCATGTAGGCAAGAGGAAAAAACAATTCTAAATGTTTGTTTTTAAATTCCTGCTCTAATTGCTTCTGATAGTAGGAGGAGGAAGAACACTTTGCATAAATATGTCAAATCTAGGTTAGCTTTCTTAAGGTAGCAGTGGGTTTAAGGAAAATAACTGTAGATCTTCTGCCTCAAATGATAAAACAAATAATTTTCTATTCTTCATTGTGGGCCATGGGTGAATGAGCACAATAACAGTAGCAATATTCATTTGTACTCAGTCAACAAACCAAGCCAGCTTGTTGTGTCCAAATAGATCTTTATGCTCATGAGTTCAGATTTACTGCTGCCATGGCACATGGAGGTAGAAATTACATCTAGTATCTTAGAACCATAGAATATCAGGGTTGGAAGGGACCTCAGGAGGTCATCTAGTGCAACTCCCTACTCAAAGCAGGACCAATCCCCAACTAAATCATGCCAGCCAGGGCTTTGTCTTGCCTGACCTTAAAAACCTCTAAGAAAGGAGATTCCACCACCTCCCTAGGTAACCCATTCCAGTGCTTCACCACCATTCTAGTGAAAAAGTTTTTCCTAATATCCAATCAAAACCTCCTCCTCTGCAACTTGAGACCATTACTCCTTGTTTCATCATGTGCTACCACTGAGAACAGTCTAGATCCATCCTCTTTGGAACCCTCTTTCAGGTAATTGAAAGCAGCTATCAAATCCCCCCTCATTCGTCTCTTCTGCAGACTAAACAAAAACAGTTCCCTCAGCCTCTCTGCCTAAGTCATGTGCTCCAGCCCCCTAATCATTTTTGTTGCCCTCCATTGGACTCTAACCAGTTTTTCCACATCCTTCTTGTAGTGTGGGGCCCAAAACTGGAAACAATACTCCAGATGAGGCCTCACCAATGCCAAATAGAGGGGAATGATCACGTTCCTAGATCTGCTGGCAATGCCCCTACTTATACAACCCAAAATGCCATTAGCCTTCTTGACAATAAGGACACACTGTTGACTCGTATCCAGCTTCTCGCTCACTGTAACCCCTACGTCCTTTTCTGTAAGTCAGACACTTACATCTATATTTAGGCAGCTACATTACATGGCTGGTTTTCCATCCCACAAAGCATGAACCCTCTTTGAGTTTTCCAATATGCAGAGGGACTAAGAAATGTCATCCTCCTTTTTTTTTTTTGTAACAGTATTTAATTGAGGTGACAGCCTCCCCTCGTAACATGAGACAGACACCTTCCATAAAGCCACATTGTGTCCTTAAGTAGATATGCAGCTGGGGAGAATGCCAGGAGCATGTAGCAGTAGGTTTCCCCCTATTCCATGTGCCAGGGAGCGTCAGAGAGGAATTTTGTCTCCCTGGGGCAATGCAGTTCTCCAACGCAACTAACAGTCAGTCAGTGCCACAATTAAGCCTGTAATAATGAACCTGAGCTCAAAAAGATTTCAGTTATACAACATTTTTATTCTGGATGCTGCTTGAATTTCATCCTTCATCCTTCCATGTCAGTCATATGACCCAAGTGACTGAGATGTAGGCACATTTCTCTTTGCTCTGGTTTTGCCATGCTATCCCTCAAACAACAAGCAGGAAATGCCGGCTGAGTTGTTTCTAAAATGCCATCTGAGAACCAGATTTTCTCTCTTAAGTCTTGTCATTGTTTTGTTATAAGAGTGAGAACAAGACAAAAAGATAATGAGATGTGGAAGCAAAATAATGTCTAATCACGCACTTTTTACTTTAAAAAGTAATCAGAGTACGGAAAAGAGAGAAGAATATGAAATAAAGGTGTAATGATAAAAAGTATTGGCGCAATAACTTATCTTCCAATGATAAAAAGTATTGGTGCAATAACTTATCTTCCAAAAGGTAAAATTAAAAGGTAAAATGGCCTCCTTACATTAATGGTCCAAAGTTCTTGAATACTGTTGTTATGTAGCCTGTTGTGTTTTGGATCATGAGGATAGAATTCTGTAGTGTTGTTTTAATAAGGGATGCCACAAATTATAAATTAGGTTTGTTGTTTTCATTATGTTATTGTCATGACCTTTTTTTACTGTTCATGTTCTGTCAAATCAAAATCTTCAGAAATATAAACCATCCTTATTTAGAATAACCATTTTTCAGCAAAATATTGCCAGTTTTCTACTTTTCCCCTCCAGTACTATCTCCCAGTCCAATACATTTCGATGAAGTTTAAGAATGTGTCCCTTTATTCCTAGCAATAGTTTTCAAATGTTGCCAAGTATGAACACTATACATAAACTTCATGGTAGCACATCAGTAACCATACCAATTTCTGTCCCGACTGCCATTTGACTACTAGAGGATGTTAAAACTGAGAGAGTATAAACATACACATCCCAAAATATTGCCAACTAGTGATGAAAAACTAGATAGCTATATTTCTCCACAAGATGTAACTCTTCAGTAAAATAGTGTTTTTTTTCTTTAATGCATAATAATAATAATAATTAATAATAAATCCACCCAAATACCCCCCTGCCCCGCACACAAAAACATTTGAGAGTGCTGTCATTTTAAATGTCACTCAAACCTCCCTCTTCTTCCACATCACTCCCAGTAGCCATATAGAAACCTCTCATGAGGTTGAAGATTGTGTGAGAATAAGCATCATTAGTACAATAAAAGCTTTATCTGCTCCACAGCTTTTACAGATTCAAAACCAACTGCAGGGAACTTGGCCCTCTGCGGATCAAAACCAATGTAGCAGCCAACAGCAAGACCCCTGTGGCCATTTTTCAAAGCGGAAAAAGCTTTCTAGTTTTAGCTTGAATATAGTGAAAATAACATAACTGTACAGATAAAAAGTAGTTTTTAATGTTTCAGAATTGGGAATAGGGAATTGCTATGTTCTGAGACACAAATTCAAGAGGGTGGATGTTTTTGCAGAGGTGAAAGCAAACTTTACACCGCAAAAATCCCAAATGCTTCACACAGCAAGGGAAAATATCATAATAAAGCACTTTGTAATTACTTCAGATAAATGAAGTTTTATTAGGTTACGTGGATTAAGAACACTGGGCTGGATATTCCCCTCCTGCAGCAGAAACTCACAAGAAGAGAAAGGCTTTCCTGGAAACCATATAAGATCACTTCTTAGAGGTTCTCCCACATCCTATCCTGCAAGAATTTTCACTCATTTAATGTGGGAAGGGGCTGATGTCCTCAACCCACACTGATCCCCAGAATCCAAAAAAAAGCAGAAGGCAAGCATGAGGATCCTAGAACTGTCTTCATTGCCTCCAGGTCCTTTCCCCTCCTGCAAACAACTTTCTGCCATTGCCTGTCTATTCCATATCTGTATCCTACAACCTCTTAATGGGGGCTAGCAGTCAATGATGCGGAGTTAATGCTTCTTCTGTGAGGGGCAGTGGGATCCACGGAATAGGACACCAGATTGGGGAGTCAGAAGTCTTGGATTCTAAAGCAGACTTTGCTATTAACTCACTGTGTATCCTTGTGCAAATCACTCAACAGCTCTGTGCCTCAGTTTCCTTATCTGTAAAATGGGATTTATAGTGCTTGCTCACTTGTGGAAAGTGCTATGGACCTATGAATAAAAGCCACTATTTATGTATTATTATTATTAGTTTATTTATTTGTTATACCAGGGTTAACTTTCACTCAACTATCTCCCCTCTCTGGTGTTCTCTGGCTCTGGCCTCTTGTTTGTCCAGCAGAGGGGTGTGAATGCTGCTTATCTCTCAGGCTGTGTTGTGATTGGGTCCATGATGTGCAGTAATGAGAAAACAAGTAAAATTATTTTTGGTTAAGAAATGAGCTGCTGGATTTTATCTCATTAATTTGAGCCATTTGAGGATACGCACCCTGATTATCTCCATGCCTTTTCTCCCCTCCCGCTGTCAATTTTGCTACAGCCTACGCTCCTGTTGATCCCATCCAACTCCCAATAGGTACCCTGTGACACTTCTACACTCCCCTCAAGACTCAAATTATCTACAGATCCCCACAGCCCTCCTTTGTTCTTTCCATACAAAACTCTTGTTGCTGTTTTTGACTTGTTCTTCCCAGTTTCTTGTGTGTTGGTGGTGCTGGTTTAGCATCTTGAACATTTGGGGGTTTTAAGTGGGGTTGTTTGTGCCACTGATTGGGGGTATTAGATTTGTCAGGACTGAGGAGCAGTGATTTATTGAAAGGGATTGTGTTTTCAGTTGGATTTAGTGTTTGATCCTTAGTGTTTTGTGATGCGCTTTGACTAAGGTGGCAACAAAGAGTTGAAACCATGGGTCTCAAGCTGGGAACCCAGAAAAATGAACGCAAACAACATTTCTGGATGCTTCTGAAAATTTTCACATATATGACCAAAAAGGTCATTTGGACTGTCACCACTATGTTGCCTTTTTAAACACACACACTCTCTCTCTCTCTCTCTCTCTCTCTCTCTCTCTCTCTCTCTGCTGTGATAATTCTTTTATCTCCTACAAACTAAAAAATATCTCTTCTGGGTCAGGAGGTGGCGCTCTCACTGTTAGCCCAGCCGAGACCTGAGAACGCTTTAGATTTGGGAACAGGCTGTAAATTCCCAGGGCCACTGCATATCTAGCTGGTGAAAGTCACAACTTCACAGTGCATCAAACAAAAGAACCTTTGACAGCAGCTGCGTATCCTTTGTTTGTTGTTTCTTTCTTTTTAAGTTCTCAAGATTTCTAAGTCGACTGTGAAATGGAATCCCCAACTGGCAAAAGAAAAAAGTGGTGATTTTACATTTCTCCCCAGTCCCCTATTCTGCCACATCATGGGCAAAGAAAAAGGGCAACTACTCAGAAAGGCTCCCCAGTGTCACGTTGTTGATTGTCCTTATTCCCACAACATCTATACCAGCCACTGAACTGTGACACTGCAGCAAGATCATGGAAATAAGGCACTTTTACATCAGTACAGCCTCTCAAAACTCACTTAAATTAGGTGCGGTGTTTGTGTGTGTGTGTCTGCGCGTGCGCCCCCCCCCCCCCAGCTGAAAGAACCTTGATATATATACTTACCTTTTTAAAAAAACACATTTAGTTTTAGTTTTCCCTTCCTTGGTTACACAAACGCAATGTAAACATGCTTTTCAAAATCCAGAAGCTCTCTGTTGGCTTCCCAGATGGCTGAAGTTCAATAGTTTTTTGTTTGCTTGTTTTTTCATGATGATTTCCTCAGCCTCTTCTAGCAAAGTGCTAAACAGCCGTTATGCCTTTTGCCTGCACAATGAGATTCATCTACAGGCTCTAAACTGCCTCAAAAGTGCTTCAATTTTACATGAGCATTAAGCTGGGGACTGGGAAGCATTACCCAGTGCTGAAGGCCCAGATCATTAGAAAGAGCATGTAAATCCTCTGAACCAGAAATAAAAAGTGCACAGATTTTCTTTGTGAAGTCTCAACTGCATGTTTATGTAAAACATGAACCTCTGGCAAGTTTTTTTCTGGCTTCTTTAAAAAAAAAATACTGTCACACACGGCTCAACCACAGAAAAAAAGCGTTGAGGTTTCTGTCAAGAGCTGAAATAACCAATACAGTCACTCTCTATCATGTCTTTCCCTCTGAACAACCCCTCCCCTACGCTCCATTTTACTGGTACCAATCCTTCAAAGTATTGCTAAGGCACCACCAAACGTGACTGCTGAATGACAGGAAGCCCTGAGCTGCTATGGCTTGACACAGATGCAGATATGTCATGGACGAGAGTCCTATATTATTTCAGAAATTATAGATTCCAATGTAAGTCTAGATGAACACTTGTACTGAGATTTCTGGAGAGATACTTTGTAGTAGGATTATTAATTTGCACCAGGGAAGGTGAAGAAATCCCAAAAGCTTGAGTATATGGCACTAAATGTGTGAGAGAATCACTCATTTTTGATGCATTTTGTAGACATTTTGCACAAATGGGGTGGAAGTGGAAATTGTCTCCATAGCCAGCTCGGTGTTGTTTTAAACATATTCGAACTCCCACGTCTGACGAGGGGAGGGAGTTTGTGTTACTGAGGCTCTTCTTACAGCTTCCACAAACATGCAGTAAAACCTGAACCTTCAAATTCTATTCCTGTCTGCACAGACAGTCCCATGGCAGCTAAATTGGTGCAGGTTTCCTGCACAAAGGGGAGGAAGCAAGATTTGGAGAGGGGATGCAAGAAAAGGAGGGCACTTCGCACCAGAGAATCAGGTGTTCTATTAGCCGCAAGATAGGCGTAGCCTCGGCAGAGCATCTCCAGAGCCACTCTGTGACCTGAGGTGAAAGGATTCCTTTCCACTTCCCCTCTGAACATATACCTAGAGTCCACCCCAGCTACTTGGCTTCTGGATTAAGATTAGAATTTGTGCCTGAGTTTAGAATTTATCCCTCTGTGCTCTATGTAGAATATGTGTGAGGTCATGATAATAGTAAAATTGTATATATTCCTCTTTGATTATGAGATCATATAATATTCCTCTCTCTGATCTTCTGTAGCAGTCCAGATGTGTTGATAAAGTTCCTTCCTGCTCACAGATAGAGAGAGTACAGTTAGACTTTTTGATGATATCATCCCCTTTAGGCACAGGGTGTACTTGGTTCCCAGACCCGGTTACCTCTGTTTGGAGCAGGAAGAGCATCATTACCTTTGAAGCTGAGAGAAAGGCATGAACGCAGAAAAGAATGCAATGGGCCTCATAGGTCTAATAGTATTTCTGCCCAGGTACTAGTGTACCGCTGCCTCCACAATACCACCTGAGGTACTGGCAGGCTTTGCACACAGAGCAAAACAAGTCATTCCTCCTTTTTCAGCTACAGAAGCCACCACGGGCCCCGAAACCAGAAATTCCCCTACTTGCTCCCACTTGAGCAGCAGCAACCCACTGCCCTCAGAAGGAAACGCTGAACGAGATCCAGCTGCTCTCTTAGATCCTCCAGAGGGATGCCAGTCCAAACTCTGTATGAGTCTGTGGGGCTTATGAAAACTGCCTTTAAGGCATTCAGGGGAAAGGAACTAAACGAAGAAATGGAGGCAAAGTGAATTTCCTCTTTCCAGCAGCCTTCCATCTTGTGACTGGCACAGCTAAGTGAGCACAGGAGGTTGGAGGGATAATCATTTGCAGCTGGTAGGGGAGAACAGCTAATCACTTCCCCTTCTGGAGCAAAGGGAGAGCAGGGAGGGGAACGTTATAGACACAGCCCTTTACTATAACTTGTACTCTAGATACACGGTCTAGCAAAGACACATTCTGATGATCCCAAAGTGCTTAATATAATATATTAACTGGTTAAGTAAACTATGGGTAGATTATGTGCTCTTCATAGGCAAGAGCTGTCTCTCCCTTTTTAATGTCCAGAAATGTAATGTAATCATATATTATAGTATTATATAATTAGTAACTCTAATAACAATGGGTTCTATTTTGTACATTGGACAAACTCCTAATGATTTCCATAGCAGTACATATATCACCTACACTATTTTATATATCTCACTGTGCCCACCACTAAAATTCATTCACTCTTGTGGTGAAACCCAACGACTGTATCGGGCACAGCAACTCTATACAATAGTTTAGGATAGGCAATTAAGAATACCGTATTCATTTGAAAGTCTAAAAGGAATTTCAACAAAGCAGAATTTAATTATCCAGCTCAGAATCTGTCCAGGTGAGCAGGGTTAATATCTGCACTCTATAGGGCTCCTTTGTGCCAAAACTTATTTTGATGTTATTTAAGGTATATGGAAAATTTTATATTAATGTGTATGTGTGCGCTAAGCTGCAAATATAAACTCAGTTTCCAAATTCTGAGAATCTGTAATTTTTTCTGTTAATTGAGTCTCTTTTGTGTTTTTGTGCATTCAGTTGGCCAAGAGATACATCTTCAACTAGTAAGCAAATATGCCAGAGAATGCATCTCCCAGGAGACAGCAACTTGTCACCCACTATGTCTGGGATGAGGAAATATTGTGTGATATGTGCATTGTAAATAACTGTGTTAGTAATAGCTTGCACTTACATAGTGCCTTCCAACCAAGGATCTTAAGGTGCACTACAACGGTGTGTAAATATGTACATCTGCATTTAACAGATGGTGAAAATGACACAGAGTAAGGTAAAGAGACTTGCTCAAGGTTACAGAATAAATCAGTGTGAGAGCCTGTAATAGAGCTCCTGTTTTCAGTTCCTCAGATCTCTGTTCTACCCACTAGGACTAGACTATGATGTCTCATAGCTGCCTGCCTGGTGAAATCCTGACCCGACTGAAGTCAATGGGAGTTCTGCAAATAAGAGTCCAATAGCACTTATAATTGGCAGTTACTCAGAATCTGCTTTATGCCTCATCCAAAAAAAGGCAAAATTTTCCCTATCGTATCAAGACGGTCACGAGCACAACCCAAAGTGATATGACTGCAGAAGTACTTAATAAAAGGTTCATCTAGTGCTTGCTATTATATTTGGTCTCCTGTGGTAAAACTTAGTGATTCTAACAGAGAATGGCCGACATTTTCACTTAGAGGTGACCCAGAATATCTATCTGATGTACTGTTCAGTCACAGACTTATTAAACAGTCCATTTTGGAGGGGAGACCTGAATAATTTTACTCAAATATTCTTTTTATAATAAATAGTAAGTTAAATCAATATAACTTCTTACCCAAAACTGATTCAAATGGCTTGACTTTCTACTTTGACTTCTCACTTTAAGGCTCCATACCACCACCACCACCCTGCTGCAAGTGGGGATGGCGCAGGGGAAGTGGTAATGGGTCACAACATCCACTTTGGCTGCATCCAAAGTCTGGGTAGCCTGCACAGGGGTGGAAGTGTGTATTCCCCTATGTCCCTAGGTGTGCATGCAGGCTACGGGATAAACCCCAAACTAGAAGATGGTACAAGCAAAAATTCCCCTTCCCCACCAATCATCTTCTTGCTATTTATTGCCATGAAAGAGAGTAGGAGCTATACTGTAACCACAGCAGGTAAGCTTTTAATAAAATAGTATCTTTATTTATTGCATTTACATACTGTATTTGGAACCTATCAAACATTCTAGCTGCCCACAAATGCATTCAATTATCTCCCTATAATTGGGGTTGTTATTGCATAAGTATAAAATAGGAAGGCATCTGCTTCTGGTGGTTCATGTTTGAATTTATGCAAATATATTAATTTATTCAAATTTGCAATTTACTGGAATTTTGTCAGGCTATTGGCAGGTATGCAGTTGTGAATGGGGTTTTATTCTGTGATGTGGATATGTGTATGCTGGGAACTTGAGTGAAACTATCAGCTCATTTCACAGTAGAAATGAAACATCTGTGGAATGGTAACATGTTTCAGTTATTACTGAGGTGGGATGGATTTGAATTGGTGTCCTAGAGGTTAAGTGCTTCATAAGCAACTACCAGTTGTGGGAGCTGTCGAATCCTCCTTTGTGTGTGGTGCATGTGTGGCAGAAAGTGTTTAAAGGAAAGAGTTTAAAAATGGCTTCTAATTTTGCACTCACAAGTATGTTCATCCATATATAGTCAGGCAGGTGGACATAGAATTGCATGTCCAAACAGGCGTGCTCAGAATCTGTGAGAGCAAATAGAGAAGCCCGCTAAAAAAAAATTGGGGCTATAAAGTGTACGCTCTGGAGCAAATTCTACGCTGACTTATATCCCATGCAGTTAGTGAGGTTGCATGAGGTGTAAATCAGTGCAGAAGTTGACCCGGTGTGAGTATAAAGGTTGGGTTACCTTTAAACCAGGATATATGTAGTTCTGTAAAAACCCAAGTACTAAAAAAGCAGTGGGGGATGTAGAGGAAATTAGTTTATTCTACTGTTTCTGTCAGTCTCTTGCTCTCAGACAGTGTTTAATGGGATGTGGTCAGGATTTAACATCCGCATTTTGACCTACCTTAGAAGTTACATTGCAGATCAACTGAGTCCTTAGAACAACATTTGTAATGCAAAAGGTGGCTCATGAGGAACATTACAAAATGAATTCAACCTGTTTCCTGTGACTGAATAGTAGAAGTATCTGCAGTAGCGGTAAGATCAGGATATCCCTTAGAAGTCCTCCTCTCAAGGTTATCATGCTATCATTACTCTCTGGTGAGGTTTTTAAGAAGAACAGTACTGAGTGAACGTAGAGAAACTGTATCAGATCTGTATAGGTGGGACCTATACAGCATCATTTCAGCATGATAATAGGTTAGCTGCTGTCTGAGATACCTCAAATTAAATGTTTCCTAACACAATTAGAAAGTGTGTCCATGGTAGGGATTATTTTTTAAGTGACACCAATAGGATTCTGACATGTCACAACACAGAGGAAAATTACCCCATTCCTAGTTGTATGACCCTACAGCCAGATTCTGCCACCTTTTCTTAGATCGAGTGGTACTTTACCAGGTAAGAAGTTCCTTTTAAATCACTGGGACTCCTTGTGAAATGAGGGACTACTGAGTATGAGTAGGGCCGGCAGAATCAGACCCTTACAGTACGTGAAAGTTCAGGAGGAATCGAATGGGGTCACCTTCTGTCAGTCATGCCAACTCTGTGAATTAATCACTAGATACAATTTCAAAGTAAAATAAAGCCTGACTCACGATCTCGGGATAGAACACTCAAAGGCTTAATAATTTTACCCAGAAATCTCTGTCTGCCGCAGTGGCTGTAGCTCATGCTGCCCGTCAGCCCCAGTGCTTACTCACACAGACTAGTACCTTACTCCATAAGTAATCATTGTGGTTCCTAATGGAGTAAGATGCTACTTAGCAAAATTAAGGGTATCAGAATCTGGCCCATAAATTTCTACATTCACTACCTATACATATAGCATATTGTCCCAGCTGATGTCTCAGCAATTGATTTGGTCTTCTATATATTCTAGAAAAAATGTTTAGCTTAGAGACAGCTGTAACCATATGGTGATACTTTATTTATGATCACACGCTTTTAAGCAATAAGGCACAAACAGAAAATGTGCTTCTAGATGGCTACCACACAATTTGTGAGACCAAAAGACTTTAAACTACCTGAAACCTGTGAGCATTTCAGTTATGTCCTAGAAAAGCAGTGCCTAGACTAGCTTGTTGTTATTGAACAGAGAATGTATTAAGAACCAAGAGATAAAAGTTATGCCAGTGTATTTAATAGATGTTATTGACATGATGTATATTTCATATCTTCAACATAACAGAAAACTGCATTTGCATCCAGAATTTTAAGTCCATTTTGTAATCATTATTAACCAGTACACTCTTTTCATTTTTAGAGTTCTTGCTTTTACATTGGTGTCCGTTAGTCTCAGGAGACAATGGATACGCGCTCATGGGGAATGTTCAGCTATTGGTCAGGCAGCGTCTGTTGTGGCTATAGAGCCCCACACGGGAGTGGCAGTCTCTGTTGCATTTGCTACATATGAAGGCAGAATCGACTGTGAATTGGAGCCACTGCTTCCTTTTTCTTTGAGCTCGTTTTTCATCAGCAAGCTGTTGCAGCTTGTCTTCACCAGTTTTCATCCAGTGGTCAGAAAATGTCTCCATCTGGAACTATCCTGGGCGAGCTCTTCCCAGCTGTTAATATCAATTTCAAGAGCTTTCAGGTCCCTCTTACAAACATCTTTAAAGCGAAGGTGGGGCCGTCCTATAGCTCTGTTTCTGGAGGCAAACTCAGCATAAAACAAGTCTTTGGGGATCCGCCCATCGTCCATTCGACTTACGTGGCCTAACCATCTGAAGCGGCACTGACGGAGGAGAGTAACCATGCTGGAGATCTTGGCATGTTCCAGCACCTCATTGTTTGTCACTCAATCACTCCATGTGATCCCGAGTATGCGACGAAGGCGGCGCATGTGGAAGGTGTTCAGTCTCTTTTCTTGCGAGGCATACAGGGTCCAAGTTTCGCTAGCATAGAGGAGAGTGCTTAGCACACAAGCGCGATACACAGCAACCTTTGTGTTGATGGCCAGCATGCTGTTGTTCCACACTCTCTGTGACAGCCTAGCCAAGATTGTGGAGGCCTTCCCGATTCTCTGGTTAATCTCAGAGTCCAATGAAAGGTTGTCGATAATAGTGGATCCAAGATAGGTGAACTGACTGACCACGTCCAATACGTAGTCATTAATGGCAATGCTTGGAGGTTCCACATCCTGGGCCATAACATTGGTCTTCTTAAGACTGATTGTCAGCCTGAACTGTTCACAAGCTCTGGCAAAGCAGTCCATCAGGAGCTGTAGTTCGACTTCTGTGTGGGTAACCAAGGCAGCATCGTCTGCAAACAGCATGTCTCTGATGGTAATCTCCCATACCTTACTCTTTGCCTTTAATCGAGCCAGATTGAAAAGACTCCCATCAGACCGGGTGTGGAGATAAACTCCCTCAGTGGAGTTTCCAAAGGCATGTTTCAGTAAAACTGCAAAGAAAATACCAAAGAGCGTGGGAGCAAGAACACAGCCTTGTTTTACTCCACTGCGAATGTCGAAGGCATCGGATGACGAGTCGTCATACTGTACTGTGCCTTTCATGTTGTCATGGAAGGACTGGATCATGCTCAACAGCTTCGGTGGACAGCCTATTTTTGCCAGGATCTTAAATAGACCATCTCTGCTCACAAGGTCAAATGCCTTGGTCAGGTCTATGAAAGCAAGAAATAGCGGCTTGTGCTATCTTCTGCATTTCTCTTGCAGTTGCCTCAAGGAGAAAACCATATCAATTGTGGATCTCCCTGCTCGGAATTCGCACTGCGACTCTGGGTACACTCTGTCAGCAAGCTTCTGCAATCTATTCAGAATGACGCATGCAAAGACTTTGCCCAAAATACTCAAAAGAGATATTCCCCTGTAGTTGTTGCAATCACTTCTATCACCCTTGTTCTTATACAGGGTTACGATGTTGGCGTCTCTCATGTCCTGAGGTACTGCATCTTCATCCCAGCACAGGCAAAGGAGGTTGTGGAGGTGTTCTAGCAGGACACTGCTGCCGCACTTGATGACTTCTGGCGGGATACCATCCTTTCCTGGGGCCTTTCCTGTGGACAAGCTCTCAATGACTTTCTTCAGTTCTTCCATGATGGGCTTCTCGTCTAGCTCAGTCTCAACGGGAAGGTCATCCATGGCATTAAGTGCAGCTTTGGTGACGGTGTTTTGCCTGGAGTACAGATCAGAATAGTGCTCTATCCATCTGCTTGCCCCTGTCCTGGATGTTCTCGCCTGTTGCAGACTTCAGTGGCGCTGTCACCTTCTTTGTGGGTCCCATGGCCTTCTTGATGCCATCATACATCCCCCTGATGTTTCCGGTGTCAGCCGACAGCTGAGTGCTCTGACAGAGCTGGAGCCAGTAGTCATTGGCACACTGCTTCACTAGCCTCTGTACTTTGCTCCTGGCAGATCTATACACCTGCAATGACCTCTGACTAGGGGATCGCTTGTATTCCAGGTGAGCGGCATGACGTTCTTCTATGGCTGGAGTGAGTATGGCGGAGTTAGCCTCAAACCAGTCATTGTTCTTATTTTGCTTCTTTCCAAAGACTTTCATGGCTATGATGTATACTCTGTCCCTAATATAGTCCCATCTCTCCTTGGCGCAGTCACCCGGAGGCGCAGAGTCCAGCGCCTCGGAGAGCGCTTGGGTGAATTTCTCCGCCTTATCTAGGTGTGCGGTCTTACTCACATCAATTCGAGATTTGCCCTCTGTCCTGGAGCGGTGGATCTTCTTTGGCTGGAGACTCATCTTGCTACACACCAGCGAGTGATCAGTGTCGCAGTCAGCACTGTGGAAGGTGTGAATAAACAGAACGCACTTCAAGGCAGACCGCCTAATGATGATCAGGTCAAGTTGGTGCCAGTGCTTGGAACGAGAGTGTCTCCAGGACACTTTATGCTGAGGCTTCGTGTGGAAGAATGAGTTGGTAATGCTGAGATCATGGTACGAGCACAATTCCAAGAGTCTTTGCCCGCTCTCATTCATTTTTCCAACGCCGAACTTTCCAAGACAGGATGGCCAAGCGTCGTGGTCAGCGCCCACTTTGGCGTTAAAGTCACCCAGTAATATCAGGTGCTCTTCTTTGGGAATCCTGCTGATGATCGTGTCTAACTGGTTGTAAAACTCGTCCTTAATATTCCTGGTAGCGTTGAGTGTTGGTGCATACACACTAATCAGGTTGATGGACCCAGTAGACGTGTGAAGTTGGAGTGATAGCAGTCTTTCAGTTCCTTGTTGGCATGGTTCTATCATCTCCAACAGAGAGTTTCTGATGGCGAATCCAACACCATACTCTCTGACTTCCTCAGCACTCTTCCCTTGCCAGAAGAACGTATAATCCTTTTGTCTGAGGGACCCGAAGTCTGGCAGCCGTGTCTCCTGCAGTGAGGCGATGTCGATTTGGAGTCGTGCTAACTCGTCATTGATGAGTAAGGTCTTCTGAGCATCGCTGATTGTCTGAAGGTCTTCTGACAGGCCAGTTGTCATGGTCCGTACGTTCCAGCAACCTAATTTGAGGGCTGGTTTCTTCCCTACTAATTTTTTGTTGTTACCTGGTGCATAATTCACAGACCACTTGTCAGGTACTCTCGTAGCCTAAGCCCCACACACCCAGTGAAGCAGGTGAACTGTGACGGGACAGCACTTTATTGGCTGGGGGCCGCCCAGCTTGAAGCAGGTGGTAGCTGTCCAGTGAGACATAATAATCTCTCCCACCATCGGAAGCAACCCCTGGCGCCAGCTCTATGCCAATCGAGCAAATGGCTTATAACCGGTAAACTGCTGCTTCCCATGTTGTGTCGACGCTATGAAGCAAAGCTGGAGTATCCTCTCCAGAGCGCAAGCCTGGGCAAGGTGGAGGAACAGCTGTTGCCCATGCAGCAAAACCTCCCTCTCCACGCAGCTGATAAATCCAAGGGAAGGACAATGTCGATACATCATGGCACCAGCGGCATCGCAGGAGTTGCTGGAATGACGTTGAAAACAGTGTCAGACCGCCTTAGGGACTCCGACTCCAGATTTGATCTCAGGGTTGACTCCCCAAGCCTTCCCATGAATGGGTATTGCCCCAAGGCAGTGGAGGTTTTAAATCAGAGTTTTCTTTCTCCTAGGTGGGCTGCCTTCCGAGGCTAACGAGCCCCACCTACCTGACGTTCTTGCTTTAGTCCTATAGTAACCTAATTCTCTGCTCCATCAAATTCCATTATAATCAGTCTTGTTGTAAAACATAATATTGTAACATTCAAACAGCTGGGCTCTTGAGGCTATAAAAAGTGGAAATGGACTGAAGTGAGATCTTTAGACTAGCAGGAGCTGCACTGTGAAATCTTTGAGCACATCTTGTATATATAATAAACAGCCTTGGACCACTTTTGGAGCCAACTGAGCTCTTCAAAGCAAAGCGAAGAAGGTGGTGTTTGCCACATTTCCAAATATATAGGCCTTATTTTGTTTTTTTAACTTCATCAAAGTACAGCAACCAAATTTTGAGTGTTTAGTTTCAAGGAGAAAAGCTAGTATGTGTTTTCCTCAAAGTAGCTTATCATTTCCTCGGAAAATATGTCAAAGATAAGGAAATTAAAAAGATGGTAGGCTATACAATACCTTGCAGGAAAATGCATCTAATTATAAAGATTTCCTACCAAAAATCTATGTGATGTTGCATGCTTTAATTCCTGTTGTTGTTTTTTACGATGTTACGTTGTTAACCGAGTTTTGGATGGAAAGAGTATGCAGCATAAATGACAGCATACAACTGTGCACAAATATTAATTAATCATCAGCTTCCTGAATGAAGCTTCTATGTGGCTGAGGCAAAATTAAGGGTTTGCTTGGTTTCCAGAGCATGCAGTGCGCTCTGTGCTGTACAATTGGGAACATTCACGTTATGAATATCACCTTGTAATTCATGTTGTAAGAGGCTGGAGGTAGCTGGCCTGAAAGTCTGTGTTCAGCAGAAAGACTCATAATGCTGTGTTAGTTATTCAGTGATGGGGACAAACTATGCACAGTAAGATCAAGTATCTTTTAATTAAATTTCCTGGCATTACAGTAAGGAAAAAGAGAATCAGTCACAGTGTACAAAATATTTGTATGTGAGGTTTATATACTTAAGGTCCTTTGTTGGACTATGTTTTAGACATGGTGATGATTTTTTTATGGATGGACACACTCTACAAGTTTACTGAGACTTTGGCATCAGCAACACAGTGCAAATATGTTAAAAAGTGGTGCATGGGTTTTCCCCTCACTCCCATACCTTGGCTGCCATTTTAAAACTGAAGAGAAGAGCATTTTCACAGGGTTGGTGAATTGTAAGGGTGGGATAATGCAAAACACAGAGCATGTCAATTGGCATTAAAAAGTCAGCTTCTTACCAGCAGGTATTGCAGCGGTATCAGAGACACCACAACATTTTCTTGTACTTGGGATAGGAAGAAATGTTGCACATCAGATAGCACAGTGTGGTAACTGGGTAAATGCTGGGTTTGTAATGGCAGTGACAGCATTATCATCACGTTTGTTATTACTGCAGATTTTTGAGGGTTGCATTAAAATGCATTCTGAGGGGATATGTGGGAAGGCATGTTAGGAAGCACTGCAGAGCACAAGTGTTGTGCAATACTGCCATGTAGCCTAGACCTTTGTTCTGGACATTATGGTTCACAAGAATATTGCTTACAATTATTATACTGCGGGGTTTGAGATCGTCAGTGTAGAGAACTGTTCTGTTTTTGTAAGGGGTGAAGCCATGGTGCTGTGCACAATTTAGTGTTCAACTGAACAAGAGTTGCTCCATCAACACTTCAGTCCATCAGAATCCCCAAACAGGATGATATATTTTTTTGAAGGAGGAGGCTTGTATTTTTACACAGCTCCCAGCAGTGTGAGATGGGAAGCATGTTTGATATTAAAATTATACTGTGCCAGATCCTCACCTGGTGTCAATGGGAAATGGAAGCAATGGAGCAACTCTGGCTTACACTAGCTGAGGATCTGGCCTATGTTTATATGTATAATGTGTGTGTGCACATGTATATGTGCTATAAACAAGTCTTGCAAAATATTCACTTGTTCACTCACCTGTAATGTCATCAGGTGAGTGAAATGTTGTTGTTTTTCTTACCATTCTCCTCGTGATAAGGGCTGTTGAGTAAATTATCAGCCAGAGCTCATAAGAGTTTTACAAGCACACTTGCATGTGCTCTCTCTCTAACATATTACTCTCTCTCTAGCTATATTATCATAGCTTCATCAGCTCTAATCTCTCGGGATATTAATTGTATCCTGACAGGTTTGATTGTTCGGGAAGTGAGCATTGAGATTTCCCGCCAGCAGGTGGAAGAACTCTTTGGACCTGAGGATTACTGGTGCCAGTGTGTCGCTTGGAGCTCTGCCGGCACTACTAAGAGTCGAAAGGCCTATGTTCGCATTGCATGTGAGTACCTTTTCTCTGGGCTGAAGTGTCTCTTGGTGGTTTGGGTGGGGACTCTTACTTCTAACCACCCACGCTGAATAGGCCTTGAATCTCCTGTGGTGGTTGATGCAGCATGTCAGATTTCAGTCCACCAGATGTGCCTAGGGTTACCATATTTGAACATTCAAAAGAGAGGACACTCGGGGGGGGGGAGCCCAGCCCCCTAGCCACTCCCTCCCACTTCCTGCCCCCTGACCGCCCTGCCCCACAGAACCCCCAACCCATCCAATGCTCCCTGCTCCTTGTCCCCTGATCACCTGCTCTCAGGACCCCATCCCCAACTGCCCCCAGGACTCCACCCCCTATTTAAGTCTCTCTTCTCCTTGTCCTCAACTGTCCCTGCCTGAGACCCCCCACCCTAACTGCCACCCTAGGACTCCACCCTGTACCTGTCCCCTGACTGCCCCCACCCCATCCACAACCACACCCCCTGACAGACCCCCAGGACTCCCACACCTCTCCAACCGCTCCCTGTCCCCTGACTGCCCCCCCATCTCCTAACCCATCTAACCCCCTGCTCCCTGTCCCCTGACTGCCTCAACCCCTCTCCACACCCCTGCCCCCTGATAGGGCCCCCCCAACCCCTGACCCATCCAACCCCTCCTGCTCCCTGTACCTTGACTGCCCCCCAGGATCCCCTGCCCCTTCTTTAACCCCCCCGGTCTCCTTAATGTGCCACTCAGAGCAGCATGTCTGGCTCTACGTGGAGGGGCTCTGGCTGCTGGAGGACCCGATGCGAGCAGCTCAATCCGGCCCGGCCGCCTGCCAGATGTACCGTGCTCTGCATTGGGAGGGAAATCCAGAGCCATTTTAGATTTTTACAAATTCCTCCCCAACGGCTATTTAAAAACCAAAAAGCCAGACATGTCCAGGAAAATCTGGACGCATGGCAACCCTAGATGTCAGTTCATCATTTCTTCTGTTTCTGAGAGCCCGACTTGCATCCTCCCCTTCCAGGTTTATGAAAAAAGAAAGCCAACAGCAGCAAATTATTTGTGAAGTTCTGCAGTGATCCTGACCCAAGGAAAGTGTTTGCAGCTAATAGGCTGATATTTTTCAATGCAAACCCTGTGATGGAATAAGAAAAATTCCCTTGTGTCTCTGCAGCCATTTAATAATGCTGCTCTTGCCTGACAAAGAGAGACCAAATTTAGCATGTCACTGTAATCAGAGAAGAACTATGATAGCAAACATAAACATCTTAACTCTTAACATTTGCTATACATGGTTACTAAGCTCAATATTTATTTTAAATCTTTTCTCCACTCTCATTCCACCCACAAAAAAACAGGGCAGCCAGTCTCCAGACAACAGATCTTCAGCTGACAATACAAATATTTAATGTTCATTAATTTTCAAAGAGGGACTTGTCCTTGTAACACAGCATTTGCAGCGGGGATTCCCATTTCCCTTTCATGCAGATTAAGTGAGTTTTATTTAGTACAATGCAAGCAAACTGCCTAATTCAGAAATTATTTCACTTGCCTTTGGAAAAAGAAACAAAGAAACATTGTTTGAAGAGCGCTCACCAGCAGCTGGATACTTGTCTGGCTTGTCTATACTGAGTATAGCCTGACATTTTAGAACAAGAGAAGAGAATTCCTCTTCCAGAAGAAAAGAACATATCTTTTACCAACACCTTTAAGAAGGAAGACTAAGGAGGGACTGTTTGCTTATCATTTTGTTATGAAATAGTGTCATCTCAAGCCACTTACAAATGGCTTTTTAGGACTCCATCCTGCTCTCAGTGAAGTCACTTGGGTTGAGGCTGCTCAATGTACCTACAAATCAAGCTATTTTTATTTACATGTCTAGGTACAGATTTAGGAGGCTGACTTTAAGTACCCAAGTACCTAATTTTATGTACACTTTGGCCTAAGCTTCTTGACTAGAAATGGATCTCGCTTGCAAATTTTGGATATAGAGATGGATTTGGAGAAGAATCTCCCCAGAGTTCAGTGGAGTTTGGATGCAAGGTTTCAGCCCAGTCCATTATATAGACACGGACTACTTGTAATCAGAGTATCAGATATTATTGCATCAGATAATAATACCTGGCTCTTATGTAACGCTTTTCATCAATAGATCTCAAAGAGCTTTACATAGAGGAGTCAGTACCATTATTAGAACTGAGCAAAAATTTTCAGACTAATGGTTTATTCACCAAAAAGTACAGTCTTGGGTTGACCAAAACTATTCATGATTTTGGGTTAGCAAATAGTTTTAACCAAAAAAAGGAAAAAAATCAGAAAAAGTCCAAACATTTCATTTCAATATTTTGGAAACAAAATGTTGAGACTTTTCATTTTGGAACACTAGTTTGTTTAGAAATATAGCTAGGCTTACTTTATTAAAATAAAGATAAAAAAACATCCACAAAGAAAATAAAACATTTTGGTTTTGGTTGCATGATACAAGTCATTTACCCTGAATCAAAACATTTTTGCTTTTTTGTTTTGGCAAGAAAAATGAAAAATTTCTGTTTCAGGTCAAACCAAAACAAAATTGTTTTATTATTTTTATTTTGGTTCAACAACAGAACCGAAAACTCTGTATTCACTCAGCTCTAATAATTGTCCCCATTTCAAGAATGGGAAAATTGAGGCCCAGAGGTATATTGCCCAATGTCCCCAGCAGATAAGTGGCAGAGTGAGGAGTAGAACCTGAGTCCCCTCTGGTACTTTATCCGCTCATTATGTTATAGTGCTCTTAGAAGTACTTAGGTACTTCACTATCACAGCAATGAGTGCACTATAAATATCTATATAGACAAAATCTGCATTGAATCCCAATATCCCCTGATTCTTGAGTGTTTCATATATGGCATTTGTATTGAATCCTTTTCTAGGGGCAAACAAACATTTCTAGAGTTCTCTAGGGTCTTTCTGACAGGAAAGAAGTGAACTTTAACTACCCACTCTAAATGTTAGCACTGTGCTTCAGAGAGCTTTAGCAATGTTTCAACAGCTTTTTTAGATTACAAAACCTGTATTAAATCACCTAGTAGATTTTGGTGCCCTGCCAGTTAGCACTTAACAGATGGCCATCGTATTCATTTCAGTTAAGGGTCTGAATGTATATCAGATTAAGATAACAGGGCAATGTTAAAGTTACAGATTTGTAATTGCCTTTCATGAAATTATATATATATATATATATAGTATATAGCAACTACACTTTCGCCAAGAGTCTGTCAGTGATTCCATCATAAACTTCTATTTTCAGAGGCTTATAATTTAGCTGTAAAAAAATCATTTTAGGCAGAAAATTGGCATCCAAGATCTTTGTGATTGATATTTCTGACCACATTTAAGAGAGAGAGAGAGAAAGTCAGTCTAGTAATTTTTATAGTGCTTAAGTGTATTTTTAAAAATGGAGGAATTGAGCCTATGAACTTTCAGTTTTGCTTTTTGATGATGATTTTTTGCATACTTTCCCTTGGTTTGGGCTTCTTGAACAATTATGGCCCAGGCCTGTAGCCTCTATTCACGAGACTAAGAGCTGCAATGTTGGGTATTTAGCCTGCAGATTTATGCCGAGCAACAAAAGCACAGTCACAGAAAAATCATCTGTTTTAAACTACAAGTTTTTTCAGCTGGCCTCATAGGAGCATAATAAATATTTGTATGGACTCTAGACACATGTACATTAGTGAGTGGAGACATTAGTATCTAAAAGGTAATAATTAGCCAAATTCTAGGCTCAGTTATGCTAATGTTAATCCCGAGTTGCTCAGTTGATTTCAGTGGATTGGCACTGAATTGACACTAGCATAACTAAGTCCTATTTCAGCAAGATACTTAAGCACATGCCTAACTTTAAGCAGGTCCCATGGGACTGTTCCACTGCTTAAAGTTACAGCTCAAGCTCAACGGCCAAGGTCTGCACCGTGCCAAACGTTGCTGCTGTTTTTCTGAGACTTTTCCTACTGCAGCCCTGTCTAACTTCTGCTCTCCTACACTTGTGGGTAAACCCTTCAGTTAGGCCCAGGATCCCAGGCTTCTACTCTCCCGCAAGTCTTCTCCTTTCCCTCTCTAAGCCCAAAGAATGACTGGCATCCCTTGCCCTCGCTTCCTGACCTTATACCAGCCTGCCTGCCCCTGCTCAGCTGGGCTTCATCCTCACTCAGTGCTTGATCATCAAGGCTAATTCCCTCTCGGGATGGCCTGTCAGGTTACTTAACCCATCTTGGGCCACAGTGAACACACCATGACACCTGTCTAGGCTAGATTTGAAACATAACTAAAAATTCAACTGTAGCCATATCCGTATAACTGAAATCTCAAATCCTGCATCCTCTGGGCATGCCAAGATAGGCTGTGCATGATGAGTTATCGCTAATCAGAAAGACCAATTGTGCCAGCATTTAAAATAGGCGGTAGGAGGGTCTAGCATTGCTGCCTGAGGAAATGGTTATCCAACAAGTTTACTGCGGTGCAACTGCACCACTGCTGTAAGCTCTCTAATGTAGGCACTCTAAGCCAACTGGAGAGAGCCCTTCTGTCAGCTCAATTACTCCAGCCTCCACAAGTGGCGGTAGCTATGTCGGTGGGAGAAGCTCTTATGTCAGTGTAACTTACGTTTCTCGGAGTGGGGGAGGGATTTATTCACACTGGTGAATTTCACAGGCTGGGGCATGCTGGGGAGCCGTGGCCCGGAGCACCAGTGAGTTAGGAAAGATCAGTCCTTGTGATCTCCTGGTCATTATCTGGGACAAGCAATGGGCAGGGAAGCTCTTTACACTCTCTCTCATATTTTGCAACCTGCATAGAACCCCTGCAGAATCTGGCCCTTAGACTTGCCTGCAGTAAGCATACAAGGCTGAGCTTTGAAGGAAACAAAACACAACACAACTGTCTGTGGTGTTATGACATCAGGCCAGACAGTTTTCATTTTTAATAATAAAGAAGTAAAGGCAAATATATTTGGGGGAGAAAAAACCCCCAGTACTCTGTGTGCAACAGTTACTTCACATTAATAGCTGTAGCTGGTGGTTTCAGCACAAGTCGGACCATAGAGTGATGACATAATTAGCCCTTTCTATCATGTTCAGAAGAAAGATTCTTTTGTTTTTTGGTTTTTTTCATTCTGGCCACCAGCATTATTGCTTTGCAGGGTTGTAGAATTATTGTATCCTCTGGAGGTCCAGTTCAGAAGTCCATTAAAACAAACAGAAAAATTGCATTCAACATCTCTGTTCATTGACCGTGTAATAGAATTAACTGAAAAGTAATTTGAAAGTGTGAAGAATGTGCATCCTGGAAAAGCAGCTTGTATTTATTTAATTCAAGGTCAGGCATGTGTCAGAAAGGACATAACAACCTGGTCATTGGAAATTCTCTGCCAAAACTCAATTGAAAAATCACATCAGTCAAGTAAACAACTTTAGTTGGTCAAGAGGGAAGTCATCTTTAAATTTGGAGTCAAGAGCGGTGATTTTCAGAGGGGTACACGTACTGGAAATTTAAACTGGAAGTAAAACTGATTCAGAACTCAAGCTTGTGACTCCTTTCAGTGTGTAGAACTGGGTGATGTGAAGTCTGCAGCTTTGGATCATTTGTAATTAAGGTTTGGACCATTCTCCTCTATGAAGGTTTTTCCTGAATAATGGAATGGAAACTCCGTGATTTCCCCTGGAATTCTTCCACTGGAGAGTTTGGTCCGCCCACAACAAAGAAACTGGATGGAATTCACCCTTGTAAACTGGCAGATTCCCTAGGATCTGTTTAGACTTGACAATCCTAGGTATTTTAATAATCTAGCAAATGGAAAAACAAAATAAATAATAGTGGAGCTGGAGAAATGCAATTCATTGTCTGGGATATGTGATATTAGATGGTGCAAAAACAATTTTCCTCATCATTCTAGGCAGGCCATAGCCATATTGACTCTGAGAGATGTTCAGATACTTTGAAATGTTAATGTACACAGGACATAAAATATACTTTTCTTACTGAATTAAGAGACTGTAACTTTATGGAGAGAAGACAAAGGAGTTAGGATAGTTTTTTTCCTTTTGTTAAAAAAAAATCCAAACCCATTGTATTATTTTAAAACTAATATTTGAAAAATGTTGATCTGATTATATGGATAAAATCCTACATTCTCTGCTTGAGCAAAATTCCTGTTGAAAGAAATCAATGCAAGCTGTGCCTATGTAACCAAGAATAGAATTAAACCCAGTGAGGGTTTCACTTGATAAAGACTAATTAAGTACTGCAGGATTTGACCTAAATTATGGGCCAGTTCCAAAACTGGTGTCATTGACTTTAGTGGAGCCAGGCCAATTTACCCCAACTGAGAATCATTTCTTATCAATTTACAGCGCAATTGAATAAATGTGAAATTGGACTGATTATCTTCTCAGTTGTACCAGTTTTACAATGGTGTGACTCTATTAGATTCATTGAAGTTGCACTTGATTTGCCCCTGAAAATGTACAATCACACTCAGGGCCAGTATCTGTATGTCCAACTTCTGAGTTGCTGAAAACCTGCTGCAAGAAATAAATAGCTTTCCTTCTAATTTCATCGGAGTAAGCTTTTTGCATAATAAATTTAGATGTCTTCTCATTTTTGGCTCCTTTCCAGTGTCTTAGAAACAAATGGAAACTTAAAAAAAAAGGCTCTTTTCTACTAAGCAATTGATATTTAATAAGGAGTTGTGCTTATTAAACTTGTATTTAATCTTATATTAGTTTTCTATAGACTTAACTAAAAGCCTTTTTTTCCAGAATTGTTTTTTTTAAAAGGAGAGAGATTAAATAGTAACTTATATACATGTCGCATACTACATACAGGTAAGATTAATGTGGTACACAAAAGTGGATTGGTCTATGTGATGGATTATTTCTACTTATGTTGGACAGAAAGACAGAGGTGAATATAATCACACATTCATTACTGGCACTCAGGTAGTGAACCTTTTAATTCTTGGGTTCTATGCTCAGCCATTATATTGCTAAATTACCTTTTTCCCCGTTATTTTCACATCCCTGTGTTCTAGCACCCCACATGATATTGTGAAGACACAGTTCCATTGCCTCCAAAATATTAGAGAGTACTATATTAGTTATAAGATCTGAAGGAAAGAGGACAACTAGGCCGGGATATTTAAAAGGAAGTTGAGAACACATAGGAGTGTGAAATATGAAAAAATGAAGGGAATCAGTTATACATGATGTGTGTACATTGGGCAGTACTAAAGAGGGGGCCTGATTCCTTCTGCCCTGCAGGTTGAGTGATTTCTAGTCAATGGGCAGTACTTGTATCCTGTGTGGAGAGAACTGGGCCACATGGTCTCAGGTTGGGATTATTCTTGAACCAAAGATGGGCCTCCTTCATCACAAATCACAGAAAGAAAGAAGGCATTTTAGAACTCATTGTATGCATTAACTCATTCTACATTTTCACTACACTAGAATCATTCTTGTCAAGCAACTTTTTCTAGCAGGTCTATATCTCTTTCAAGCTCTCTCATCTCAAAATATGGATACTCTCTTTGATACATATGGCTTTGATTCTGCAATTGATGGTAAATTAGTGCATTTACAGTCAAGTGTAACCAAGACAATTTTGAGTATGTTCCATCTTTAAAGCAGACCAAGAACTGTCTATCTTTCTCAAGGACGTGACATGAAACATGAATCCCTCCCAGTCTACCTTGGAGTAAACTAGATAAATCTTTCACTTTATCTTAACCATCTGAAGAACGCTGCAGTTAAGTTGAGGATATGTAACAACCTTCTAAGCAAACTGGCCTGCACTTCATGGGGATCCAACACTCAAATTCTCTGATCTTTTTAGCCCTCTGTTAGACAGCAGCAGAATACTGTGCTCCATCTGGCTCTATTTGTCTCATGTCAAGTTAGTTGACACACAGCTACACTCAACTATGCACATCAGAACTACTACAATTCAACCCAGACCAGTACCGTGGCTCCCTATGTTAAGTAATATCACTCCTCCATACCTTCACAAGGATGCTACTCGCAGATTGGTTGAGAATATCAGGACAAACTCAAGCTGCCACTTTCACAGACCTCTTCAACCACCCAACATTGTGGTTTTCACCAGACATTGTAGGCCCATTTGCCCTGCCAAGATTTTTCCATGACACTGACGTGGCATGAAGAATGGTCTGCAGCTGGCATCAGAAATCAGTGTCCTATAAATGACCTGACCGTATGTGTACCTGGCTTTGATTTGCCATGCCAGTTATGGGTCCTTCTGAACAAAATTTGAATAGGCCAAGTTCAACATACAGCCAGCCTTCACATCTGGGAACAACAAGAGGATTCCACATGCAGCTGTGGCCAAAGGCACATACGATCACAAATCCTGATGACTGCCATCTGACTGGATTTGAAGATGATTGAAGGCTCTGCTCTTTACTGAGAAGGCTGCCACAAATTGGCTTAGCAAGCTTCATATCCACTAAGAAAAAGGGTTATGATTAGGTAGAAGTAAATGCAAGCCTTAGGGTTTCACAATATTGAGTTAAAAACACATTGAATTAAAATGTCATTGTTAGTGTTACTTTCATTTAACAAATCTCTGAATTTATGTGTGTTAATACCTGCAGGGGGAGCCTTGGGGATGCGCTGTGTATGTTGTCATGTCTCATACAGATCAGTGTCTTGCACCAGAGCCTGCTTGAACCCTGAAGGGGATGGAAATATAGCAATTAAGAGTTAACTAAAGATTTGTGCATATATTTCTATAGAAGTAGTCTGCTGCTAGAGACAGATTTATGAATCAGAAAAAAAGTGTTTATGCAGAATTTGGGTGTTTTGCTTATGGAGATGCCTTTAGAGTTTCTGTATGGTCTAACTTTAGCTTCACAACTAATTGCAAATGCAAGCCTAAAATCACTAACTGCTGCACTTCCTTTGATACGTTTGTGCTCTTCTAAAGGAGACCTGCCATCACTGAGAAAAATTCAAGGTTTTGTTTTATGTTGTTTTCCAAGGTAAAACTGAACCTAGTGGTTTTATGGATTTTTTAAAAAAATTAACTTAACATTCACATTTTAATTATTATAATATATAGTTGAAAAAAATACTAGAAATATTAGACTCTGCTTTCAATTTCTAAATGAAAACTTTGAACCTTCTAAAACATTAAAATGGCAATGATGAGAAAACTTATTATGCCTAGCAGGAAAAAAATAAAAGATTTAAATATATCTGGAAGCATAGGCCAGGTCTGCACTACAAACTTATGTTGGTATAACTATGTCGTTTAGGGTATGAAAAATCCACATGCCTGAGCGATGCCATTTTAGCAACCTAACACTCTGTGTTCTCCTATCGACATAACTGCTTCTTGTCATGGAGGGGGATTAACTATGCCGATGGGAGAAGGTCTCCCATTGGAATAGGAGCATCTACACTTAAGCACTACAGTGGCGCAGCTGCATCGGTGCAGTCTTTTAAGTGTAGACCTGCACTTAGAAGGTAAGGGAAATAGATAGAGCCATTGGTGATTGTAGAGATCGACCTTTTGGCTAAGAAAGCATTATCTAAAAAGTAAGTGGAATCAACTATCATTGAACTGTAGGGAGGGTGGATGGGGTTGTGAACTATTAAGAGAGCACGAATCTAGATATTTTTGAAAGACAGGCAGGGATCCAATCATGTGGTTCTGTGTAAAGTCGGCTAGCTCATATTACTTTTCAGTCTTTACAGTGCTGCATTCAATCGGTGGTTTTTCCTCATTCTAAGTGCAGTAAATATGAAAGTTGCTTGTCAGTTATGAAATGGGTGATTGTTATATAGGAATTTATCTGACTCAACATGCCTAAAGTTGAAAGAAATAGTGCAAAACAAGCAATTAATCTGAGAAAGGGCAGACAATCTGACTCGTCAGATTCTTCAAGCTCAAATAGTGTCCAAGCTGCTGAAGATGCCATCGAAGAATGTAAAGAAGTATTGCAAGAATATCTTTGCCATTTGCTCAAATAGCAAAAATAAAATGAGTGAAAGAGGAGAGAATTTCTTGAGTCCAGTCACTCTAGTTTACTTACCTATGGGTATTCAGCGTACAATGTAAATCTGCTTAAGAAAGGAGCATCTACCACGTTGTTTGTTCAAAAATTATTCTGATGCCCACCATCAGCCTGGTTGTTTGACTGAAAAAGGAAGATTGATGTTCCCGCACTCACTGACATTCAGTGGAACTCTCAGGAAAATCGTGGGCTGGATTTTGAGCTCCATTACAGCAATTGTGCACCTGTTTGCACAAAACTTTCTGAAGCCAGAGGATCTAGTCAGTGGAAGATCCCTCCTGAAAAGAGGAATCCTTTGGCTTCTTTCCCACACTTCCACTGGCTGCAAATGTTGGGAGCATGGCTGAGGAAAGGGTGTTTTCTGGGGCATCCCTACATTGCAGCCTTCCTCGGCTGCTAGAAGTCGGGGGCCATTGTCAGCTGGTGTCATTTAAAGCAGTCTTTATGCAAGGGACTAGGATAGTGCAGAACTGACCTCAGTATTGAGCTGGAGGCACAAAGAGGTCTCTTATTTCCCTCCTCTTCAGCTGTGCCCATTGTTTTTTGGGCCCTGCTGGGACCATGGTCCTGTGTCTCTACATTTACATCCAACTAGGACTGTGTTGAAATTTGCACCGAGCATGAAGATGACTTTGATCAAAACGCAGCATGCATTTTACACAAGGGGCTCTCCAGAGAGAGGCATGAAATTTATAAAAGCAACTGATAGAGGTTTCAGAGGAATTTGCCAGATTACAGGCTGATGACACTAGTGTCACAGTCTCACTGGAAATCTGGTTTGATCTAAGTAACAACAAAGAACTGGAACCACACAAAGACAAAATCAAAAAATAATTCAGAGAAGCTATGGAACCTTTCTATGACTCTAGCCACCAGTGCAACTGATCTCAAATACAAAGGTCATAGACGCAGCTGTGAACAGGAAGAAGGAACTGAAATGTGGCTAATGGAAAAGAGTCCCGAGTTTTCTTTTTCTCCTCTAACCCTTGAAATTGAATATCCAGTTTTTAACTCCCTATTCTGTGTTTGCAAAAGAAGGTGTCACCATTTTGTCCCAAATTGTGGAAAATTATGGAAGCAAAATCATGGATGACAGGATTGGTGAATTCAGAATTTTGTCCATTGTAAAAAAAACCTTCACTTCCGTCCACACAGCTTGGCATCACTCATGCATAGTTGGAATAATAAATATACTGTAATTCATCTTCATAAGTATGTGATTTGTGGTAACCTGATGAGCTTTGTGGGGTTGAGAGAAATTAAAACAACACTAGTCCTTTAATCCTTTAGAACATTTGTCTCCAACAGAATACAAACTTTATCTGCAATTTTTTCTTACGTCTCCATTAAATAAGGTTAAAAAGACAAAAACAACCACCAAAGTCATATTTACACACACACACACACACGTAGTAAAGAATGTTCATGTTCTTAAAAACTTATCTCCCTTAATGCATCCCTTAATGCAAAAGGCTGCTTCTTCTCTTATATGACATCAACTCATGCTAAATCAAAGCTGAGTGAAAAAGATAGTTTTAAAAAGTCCTTCTCATTTTCTGAAGATGTTGGTATGTTTGTTTTAGAGGGAAAATACTAGTTGGAGTTACTGGAAAGAGCACAAAAAGAAGTGAGGAGTCTTTAAGGTCTACCAAGGGCAGAAATCCATCTTTTCCTGACATTAATGCTGCATTGTTTTGTACATTTCTGGTTTACATCTAATTCCTGGCTGACAAGTGTCCGTTTTTCATGCTTATTCATCAGTCACCCATGCATTAACACTGCCTTCAAGGCATCTCCCCTGCCTCTTATCGCCCTTGTCAGAAATGATAAAGGATATCCTTAAAGTTTTACCCACCCACGCATCACAGTAAAACCCAGAACTATGATGAAGGAATAAAATACAGTTTGTAAAAATAAAATAAAATAAAATGGAAAAAAAGGTCATTCTTTGCTGACTGCAAAGATGAAAGTTAAAAAAAAGGGGAGGAAGGAGCAGAATAATGCCAGGAGTTTAAAATGATTTGAACACAGAAGCTGTTGCCTTTGGGAGATAAAAAAAATATAATGTTTGAGTTGTTTTTAGACTAAGGATGCATTACACTTGGAATTTAAAATTGAGCCATTTAAAGATGCTTCAAAAAAAGGCTCTATTTTTCCCCTCCAAAAATCAAATAAATTCAGACACGGGTGTACACTGAGAGACTGATCCCTCCATTCTATTAGGACAGTTTTACAGCAGTGGAAAACCATTGATTTCAATACAGCTGCGAATCACGCCCTCTGTCCTGATTGCAAGAGATTGTCCTTAGTTATTTCAGGGGTCTCAGAATGATGTCTCACCCAGTGTGCTGTTGTCTCTTTTGTGCTCTGCCTGTAATAGGTGGCACAAGAACAGTCATTGAGTGTAGGGTTTGGCACAAAGTTGCATCCCAGAATTTTAATCCTTAAACCTGAATTTCTTTCTATTACATGACACTCTGGAGAGGAGGGGGGGAGAAGAAAAATATTTGTTGTACAGGCTGAAAGTTCTAGCCAGACCAAAACTATTTCCACAGAAGAGCCAAGGTTACGCCCCCACCTGAAACCATGAAGGTTGCACCTTTGGAAGCAATTATTTATGTAGTGCTTAAATTGTGAAGCTGTATGAGCCATCTCCTTTTTGATTCTCCCAAGCCTGATGTGGCTGCTAATGCAAAAATCAGGCTTCATGGGAATGACACCAAAGAGGCATGCTGATCCCCTAGCATCCAAGCATAAGAAGTGGATTCTTCCTTGTCTGATCTAATCAGCCTTAGAAGAAATTTTATGGGTCCCAGAGCTCGGGCTCCAGACGAAGCCTGGAAATCTACACAGCAGTGAAACAGCACCGCGAGCCCAAGTGGCTGGCATAGGTCAGCCATAGGTTTTCCTTTGCTGTGTAAACATACTCCATATTACTAAAGTGATGTGGTAAGAGAGTGCCCTCATCCCTTTACCTCACATCACACATCCTAAGGTTGGGGTGGAAGAGGTGCCAGACCAGTTTCTGTGACCCTCTGAGAACTGCAGAAAAGGAACTGTTGCCGACCTAGGGACTGTAGCAATTCACAGAATTTCTGCACAGGCAACAGTCCTGTCCAGAGTGGGTCTACCTTTTGTTTGTTTGTTTTCAGTCACAACATTTCTTGAAGATTGTTTCATTCTGTTAGTTTTCAAAATGGACCACATTTTTCAGTTTGGAATTTTGTGAGACTGTGTTTTACCTTTTTTTCCACCTCATTTTGCAAACAGAATTTCAAAAATGGCATGTTTTAAAATTGAAAAATGTGGATTTTGAAAATATTCAGTTTTGGAAAATCTCACCATGTGATTAATCCGACATTAAAATTGACAAGGGGTGGTGAAGAACCCTGTAAAACCACAAACAGCAAGAAAATGAAGATTGGAATCAGAAAACAGCAAATGGAGAATTGTAAGAAAATCTAAATATTTTCACAGGTTTCTTTTAAAGGCCATTTTTCATCAAAAAACTGATTTGCTCAGAAACAGCCCCAGTCCTGCCCCAGTGGGGAACTATCTAGCTGGACACAGCAGGCGTAGAGTCACTTACATGAGTTCTCCATCTCCTCAACATTTCTAAAAAGCCTAAATTAGAACTTTTATTTATTTGCTTTTCACAGCAAGCCAACTTTATGCTTGGATAGTTAAACATACTGCACAACCAGTATCTGTCTGCAGCTATCTGGTGACACTATGGATTGGAGGACTTGTTTAGTTCTGGATGGATAAAGCTCTAAGTTGACAGAATGGAGTAGATGAGCTCCCAATTTTGTAAATGCACAATTATGTACTTTTTTCAAATGAGTATTATTTACTTAATAGTCTTCAATGGCTCCTTGGAGAACATTGCGCTCTGTGATATCAGAGCCTGTACTTTGAGTATTGTTTAGTTTGCAAATCATTGACCCCCTGGAATGCAGTGGCGTTTTCAAAATATTACCGCATATCAGGTCACTGAAAGATGGGAGCTTCATGTGCATTAATCCCACCTGGTAAAAACTCTACTGAATGGGGAACATGTACTGCTCACACTCATCTGTGCCACCTGGTAATAATAATCAGAAAAAAAAAACTTGTTTGTATACTAAATGTAATTATTGCACATTATGGGTATATATTTTAATTTGTAAGTATTAAAGCTTTGTTATAAAAAGCTGAATATTTTTATGAGCTGAATATACATATATAAATACATGTGTGTGTATATCTAATATATATATAATATCTCTCTCCCTCTATATTTTGTGTATGTATGTATAAAAGTCATTGAGATAACTTCAGATCTACATTTAATGTTTGGAAGGGAAGTGAGGAGACATAAAGCAACGTGCCGGGGAAGACCTAGGATTATCTATCTAATCAAGTTATACTGCGCATATTGTGGCATCTGACAACCTGAGATTTGTTATTAGTATAGTATTTGATATTTATGACAGTGTTCTACTATTATTAATATTATATTCTCCTATTATCTCCTAGTTTGAATATTAGGGCACAATAAAACCTGTTGTAATAGTCCCTAAAATGTATTTATAGACACGTGTTGGATATAGAATCATAGTAAGACTAAAAGGACCTTGATAGGTTATCTAGTATAGTCCCCTGCACTGAGGAACGGCTAAATATTATCTAGACTATCCTTGACACGTGTTTGTCTAACCCTATTCCTAAAAACCTTCAATGATGGAGATTCCACAAACTCCCTAGGTAATTTTTTCCAGTGCTTAACTATTCTTACAGTTAGGAAGTTTTTCCTAGTATGTAACCTAAATCTCTCTTCCTGCAATATAAATCCATTACGCCTGTCCTGAGTGGATAAAGAGAACAGTTTATCACCCTCCTCTTTATAACAACTTTTAACATTCTTGAAGAGAGTTATCATGTCGCTCCCACCCATTGTCTTCTAGTCTCCAGACTAAACAAACCCGGCTTTTCAATCTTTCCTTGTGGGTCATGTTTTCCAAACCTTTAATCATTTTATTGCTCTCCTCTGGACTTTCCTCAGTTTGTCCACATCTTTTCTGAGATGTGGTGCCTGGTACTGCACACAATATTCCAGCTGTGGCCTTATCAGAGTGGAAGAATTATCTCTCCTGTCTTGTTTGCTTCTTTTGCAACAGTATTACATTGTTGACTCATATTTAGTCTGGGATCCACGATAGCCCCCTGATCTATTTCTGCAGTACTCCTTCCTGGGCAGTCATTTCCCATTTTGTATTTGTGCAATTAATTATTCCTTCCTAAGTGCGGTACTTTGCATGTGTCCTCCATGAATTTCATTCAATCTATTTCAGACTATTTCTCCAGTTTATCAAGATCAGTTTGAATTCTAATCCTGTCCTCCAAAGCATTTGCAATCCCTCCCAGCTTGGTATCATCAGCAAACTTTATAAGTGTGCTCTCTATGCCATTATCCAAATCATTTACGAAGATATTGAATAAATTAAGAACATTTGCTGTATGGAGGCAATGCATCTCCTTTGGGAGTATCTTTATACCTGCATTAAACATTAAACTCTATTTTTATATTTTACTCAACTAAATACAGTTATTAATTTTTGCTTGTTTAAAATCTAAAAGAAAAACTGAGAATGTATTGCACTTCTGAAGCACTGTTACTCTGAAGGACTCCACGTTCTTTACCAACATGAATGGATTAAACCTCAAAAACACCCCTGAGAGGTAGGTGATGTTATATCCTTTTTTGTGCTGAGCAAACTAAGAGCTTGTCTCCATGTTCAGTGCTACAGCGGCTCCTATGCTGATGGGAGAGCATCTCCCATCAGCATAGTTAATCCACCTCTTCTTGAGGTGGTAGCTATCTCAATGGGAGAAGTTCTCTGTGGACATAGCGCTGTCTACACAGGGGGTTAAGTTGGTATAACTATGTCAGTTGGGGGTTGTGGATTTTTCAAACCCATGAGTGACATACTTACAATGATATAGGTCTGTAGTGTAGATCTGGCCTAAGAAGATGAAGCAAACAGCAAGATGAGTCCCACAGTATTTTTTTTTTTTTTTTGCCGGCAAGTTAAAGAATTATGGGCTGGACGAATGGATGACAAGGTGGATAGAAAGCTGGCTACATCGTCTGGCTCAACGGGTACTGATCAATGGCTCCATAACTAGTTGGCAGTTGGTATCAAGTGGAGTCCTGGGGCTGCTTTTGTTCAATATCTTCATTAATGATCTGGAGGATGGCGTGGACTGCACCCTCAGCAAGTTTGCAGATGACACTAAACTGGGAGGAGTGGTAGATAAGCTGGTGGGTAGGGACAGGATACAGAGGAACGTAGACAAATTAGAGGATTGGGCCAAAAGAAATCTGAAGAGGTTCAACAAGGTCAAGTGCAGAGTTCTGCACTTAGGACGGAAGAATCCCATGCACTGCTACAGACTAGGGACCGAATGGCTAGGCAGCAGTTCTGCAGAAAAGGATCTAGGGGTTACAGTGGACGAGAAGCTGGATACGAGTCAACAGTGTGTCCTTGTTGCCAAGAAGGCTAACTGCATTTTGGGCTGTATAAATTGGGGTATTGCCAGCAGGTCGAGGGAAGTGGTCATTCCCCTCTATTCGGCATCAGTGAGTCCTCATCTGGAGTACTGTGTCCAGTTTTGGGCCCCACACTTCAAGAAGGATGTGGAAAAATTGGAAAAAGTCCAGCAGAGGGCAATACAAATGATCAGAGGGCTGGTGCACATGACTCATGAGGAGAGGCTAAGGAAACTGGGATTATTTAGTCTGCAGAAGAGAAGAATGAGGGGAGATTTGATAGCTTCTTTCAACTATCTGAAAGGGGGTTCGAAAGAGGATGGATCTAGATTGTTCTCAGTGGTAGCAGGTGACAGAACAAGGAGTAATGGTCTCAAATTGCAGTGGGAGAGGTGTAGGTTGGATATTAGGAAAAACTTTTTCACTAGGAGGGTGGTGAAGCACTGAATGGGTTACTTAGGGAGGTGGTGAATCTCCTTCATTAGAGGTTTTTAAAGTCAGGCTTGATAAAGCCCTGGCTGTGTTGATTTAGTTGGGAATTGGTCCTGCTTTGAGTAGGAGGTTGGACGATGACCTCATGAGGTCCCTTGCACCCTGATATTCTATGATTCTGTGATTCTGTGTGTTAACATTCCCAAGGTCATGTAGCTAGTCCTCAACACAGCCAGAAATAAAATTAATAAGTCCTTACTACCAGCCTTCTTGCACCAACAACTAGACCGCACCGACTTCTAGTTCAGGGTACGTTTTCCTGCTGTAGTTTTAAGACCCCTGGAAAGCAAGGTTTTATTGAGAACCCTAAAAACAACACACTAGAGTAGTGCTGCACAATGTCTTTTCTAATTTTCCAAAACTATGATTTGTAGCCACAGCCCTGCCTTGGGTGTGGCAGGGATGCACACCAATTCAGCAGCAGCTCTCAAGAAAAAGCCACAGGAAGCTCTGTTTTTGTTCTGTTTGTACAGTGCCTAGCACAATAAGGTCGTGATCTGTGAGTGGGGCTCCTAGGTACACGATAATACAAATAATACATAATAATAAAATTCCTAAGAAATCTTTTCCCACATAAGTTCTCCAACATAATAAAATGAAGTGAAAATATTTTCCAGTCTTTTTAGACTAGGGTCTCTTCAGGACAGTGATTGTGTCTTCCTGTCTGCTTGGAAGGACCCTATCACAGATTCTCCACTACTACAGTCATCTATAAATCATGCAAGAAGAATTAATGATCTCACAACCTGCTTTTGGTTTTTACTAGATCTCCGGAAAACTTTTGAACAGGAGCCCCTGGGGAAGGAAGTGTCTTTGGAACAGGAAGTCCTGCTCCAGTGCCGTCCACCTGAAGGCATCCCAGTAGCTGAGGTGAGTGACAACAGCTTCCTGCGCTAGCAATTGCCATGTAGTTGTCCTAACTGAGGCCTAATATGTGGCTAATGGTGCAGTGAATTAGGGTCTGGCATGATGAATGGATGGTAATGGAGACCTAACTGCCTGCTGCTGGTAGAATAGATTGATTGGGAACTGATTAATGACTTTGGAGTCAATTAGAATGCCCCACTGGGCAGAGCCAGAGGCAGTTCAGTTTTATTTTTTGTTCTCTTTCATGAAATCAGAACACAGCAGTATTATATCTGGCATCGGTAGGACAAATATCGGATGGGATTTATGAATGCAACCCTGTTATTTTTTTCTTGACTTTTTTTAAAGTTGAAGTAATTGCTGTCCTTGAGGCAACTGGTTTTCATGTCTTACTAAAACATTTATTTTTAATTTGCAGTATTTAATTTTCCTCACACGTTTGTGCACACACACTCACACATAGACTGCAGAGCACAGTACAAGGGCCCCTGCCATGATCTGATAAGGGACTTCTCAAACAGAGTGGTGCGAAGGAAAATAATCTGTCTTCTAACATGCCTTATCTGTTCCATCTAACAGCAATTAAAAACACAGGCAAGGGTACTCTGTTTTCTTACTGACAGAAGTAACCCTGCACTATTTAGCAAAAACAGTGCACACAGGCAGTGATCATTACCATAGCATGGTGGTAGTGCTGGTAGTGCAACAGGACTTTGGAACAGAAGTGAGGTTTCAGAATCACAGAGGGACCGCTGAAATTCTAAATTCAACTCTGCTGATTAGTAGAAACAATTATTGTTAATGATGGTAATTCCCTCATCAGAATTCTCCTCATTCTTTCTCTACCATGCTCAGAGGAAAGTGATGCCAATTTGCATTAGGAGAAGTTAGTCTGTCATGGTTAAATAGCAAAGCAGTTGTCATTCACTGTCGATGACTGATTTCTCAGGAGATCATGCTTAACGTGTAACATCCCTATCGAACTAGATCTTGCACCTAATCAGAATTTCAAAAATATGTCCACAAACAACAGAAGGAATGATTAACATAGTCGATTACACACACACAGAAACACACACACATTTTTCAGTAGGTTTTTTTTTCTTTCCCCTTTAAGATCTCCAAAAGCCCAAAGAAGTGATTGAGTCTGGCGAACGAATATCTCTGACAGCCATGATATTAATCAGTTGACTTTCCTCAAGAACTTATCAACTTTTGTTGCTTCTTAGCATCCTACCAACCTACTCTTGTGCCTTGACAAGTGTATTTATAACAGCGCATGTCATATCACAGATGTTCTCGGATAGTGGGGACTTCATTATCTTCTCTGGGAGCTGAGCTTGCTCATGAGTGGCAGTTAGTATGTGTGCAGTGTTACACACAGCTCTGCACCTCTCAGCATCTTAACCACTAGTTCATCTCTTCTGTCAAAAAAACCAGAAAGCCTGATTACGTGGAGGGGAGACAAACAGTGTGAGTTAGCATGGTGAGTAGAAAGGGGGTGCTCGTCTCTGTCACAAACATTATGGAAGAAGCATTAGCCTTTTTAATTGTTTTTTTCTTAAATCAGATTAAATTTATCCTCCTTCCACTGAACTGCTTTAAAGGCTAATATGCCCTGGTTCCCATGTACACTTCATAGTGCAGCATATGCCAAGAAGCTGATCTCTGAAAAGATTCTCCATGAGCTGACCATATAATAATTGCTCTTTTTCATACTGTCTAACAGACAGTTCACTTTGTTAGGTAGTAAAGATTCATGGCTGCAAGCTAATTGGCTGTGAAATCTTATTTATACCATGGTTGGGGCAGACACCAATTAACACTTGGCAGGCTCAGGAGTCATACCCTGTCTGACATTCAAAAGAACTATTCTTAATGTTTCTCCCCCGACTCCACCTTCTCACTTTTGAAGTCAGAAGGGAGATCAAACACCCATATTGGAGAGCAGCCTAATGCAGCTTCTTTGTAGACTCTTTCCAACACTATTAAAAGAACAAAGACGAACACTAATGAATAGGAATACCTTAATGTGACACTTTATTACTGGCACTTGCTGAAGCTGGTATGATAAATTAAAAAAAATGGAAAGATGAAAGGTAACTTGGTGGCTTGAAGGATTACATGATTATTTTAATTTAGAGATGAATGTGTTCTTTGTTTAAGACTTCATTTATTTGTTTAGAGAACTTTCTGATATGATGATATAGTTAACCGAGAAAGAAGGGACTTCAGGAAGGCAGGCAATCAGCTGTTAGGCTCTCTCACATTATAGAAAGAATGTTTTGATTCCTGATATCCCAAGTCTGTCTGGGTAATGTAAACACAAGAGCTATTAGCAATGTTTCCAGATTCGATGAGGCAGACAAGAGTACCTCAAATTATTCCTCATTATGGGGACTGCTTTTGTGCCCTAGAGACAAATTACCATGCTGTCCAATAGAGACCAATTGGTGACCCACATTTTCTTGCATTTTTCCAGCTTTTGAAATGGTGAATAGTTTAAAAAAATTCTATGTTGCAGGTAACATAATTCACATTGATATTACTATCTAACCCTGTCATTTAATTATTTTACTTTTACTTTTTTCTCTTTGTTTTAACTTGTATTATGAAGTGCTGGAAACAACCCACTGTTAGGAGGATAGAGAATATATCCCTGTCAATGCAAAGAGGATTTAGACATGTAATTCCTAGCATGGTAGATGGCAGTTAACCACATCAAGCCCCTATGGATCAATGGCAGGACAGATCTTTTTGTTTTCAGTAGGTTGAGCCGTGTCAGAGTTTCTATCCCAGCTCCTCGCCCCCTTCCCCAGAGAGGAAGAAAGACTAAGACGGAGATGAGGGAGCAAAGCTTTTAAAGCAGCACTTACCAGTGCTTCAGCTCCACTAAGGCATCATGTGCATTAGAGTAGATTGAAACTATAGACACTTAAAAAGCCCAAGATCCAAATACAAGGGTGTGTGTTACAACACAATGCTCTGAAGGTCTGAGGTCAAACCAAAATTCAGCCTACTTGCTCACTGGGGACCGGGAAAGGCAACTGATGATTTCTTCAGTCACTATGGAAATCAAATCAACTTCTCTGTGGCTGTATACCCTGACCACCAACTAAGAACAGCAGTAGTGCCAGCTGCGCTCTGGCAGGTTGCAGAAGAAGAACTGACACAGTAGGGAAAATGAGCAGCAAAATGGCAAAAATAACACAAAAAAACAACAGCTCTGACTCTTTCTAGGTTTCCAAAGCATTGCAGTGCCTCCAAAGTAATCCTTAATTGTGTGCATTAGGGCTTCAGTAAAGATAGGAAACAAGTCCACATGGAGAACGTCAAATTTTAAAATCAAACTCACACCAAACCTTTCTAGAGTTCTACAATGTCTGGGTAAGAGTTGGTTGTTTCCTTTCTGTGCCCCAGGCAAGCAGTGGAAATGCTAAAATACCATAAGCAAGATTTTTGTGAGATTTCTGCACATAAATAAAGGGGGAAAATTCATTCCTGCTGTCACTCCATTGAAATCATCCGAGAGAGGAATGAGAAAAGAAGCTGCAAAATCCATTCCTCTGTATTTGTGCCACATTATATCGTGCCTTTCCTCAGCTGAGACACTGGGTTATACTGAGATAAAAGATGATCAGATAAAGAGCATCTGAAGTGTTGGATGCTTATTTAAACAAATAAGGCTTTTTGAGATTTTCATTTGAGCATCACTAGGTATTAGGGGCCTGATTTTCAGAGATGCTAAGAACCCTGAATTCCAGTCAAAGTCAATGAGATCTGCAGGCGTGCAGCAGTTCTGAAGATCAGACAGTTCCAGTCCTCTGGATTCCATCTGAAGCGTCAGCATTAATTCCGCCTCCTCTTGGCATGTGGACTCTTTCAGGCGTCTCTGAAAAGCCAAGAAAGGAACACATTCTTGATAGGGGCACATACTGGGATTCTCCCAAGGTAATGCAGCAGAATTAATAGCAATTAATCCCTTTGCTCATTTAATTTGTTCTTTGAAAGATGCCAGTATCATATTGTAAGTGAGAAATAGACTCAGAGACAAGCAGCCCCATCAAATTATCTCCTTGCAATAGGTTATAGATCAAAACGTCAATGAGATGTAAGATTAGTTAATATGCCATAAGCAGCTAAATGAAGTTTTGCATTGAAATGTGTGATTTGCTGCACCTTCAACAAGGAGATAATTGCTTTTCTAATTATAATTGGGCATAGCATACAAACTTGGTGACCCAGCTGAGCTTAAAAACTGGCATTATATTTAATCTATCTTTGCATGTTTAATTAGGAAGGGGAGGAAAAAACCATGAAGGAGTCAAGTGGCAAATGGAGGAGTTGTTTTGCCGAGTCAAAATGAGTGTGGCTTAGACCATTCAGCTGGTTTTGCCTGAGCAAAAAGCTGGTGGCAACTAGGGACTTCTCCAAATAGACAGCATCAGGTGGCTGCTCCATCTAATTGATTATTAATATGACTGCTGTTTGCTTTGTTTCATGAGAGGGCTTATGTTTTGCTGCTGTTATTCCTTAATTGGAATTTCATGTGTATACATTTCCTTGCAAGCTCATTGTCATCCAAGCAGTGTTTTATATTCCCTGCAGGAAAATGAGCTTGTAGGGAGGAGAACAGAGGAGTGGATGGCCATGAATGCGGATCAGCTGGGAAAGGCATCGTCATTTGTGGCCCCTTGTGATACATGATGGAACTACCTGTGGGTCAGGTATCCATAGGAGAAAGGCTGGAAGGGGCCAAGTTGATTTGTGGCATGTAAGGAGTCACCTCTCTCCCTCTTCCTTCACTTACCAAATGCCAACATGGACTATTTTCAAATTCCCTAGCTCCCACTTTCAGTTGTGCTAATAGGTGATAAGGGCTTAGACAGCTTCTTTTCTTGCCCGTCATAGCAGGGCAAGAATTCACTCCAGAGGCTAAAGTCCTTCCTCATTTAAACGAGTGAAAATCCACTGGCAGCCAGTGGGAATGTGTTGGTGTAAGTGTGGGAAGAATTTGTCCCTAGCTTTAAAAAGTGTTATCATCCCGTGAATGCTCCACAGCCACAACAGGGCATGTGCTGCTGGTCTGAAGAAACACCCAGGCCTCTCGCCTCTCTGGGTGTGTCTACGTGCAGCTGGGAGCAAGCCTCCCAACATAAACAGACAGGTTCATACTAGCGGGGATTGAGCTAGTGTGCTCTAGGCTTGAGAGCTGAAGCCGGAATGTCAACCCTGCTATTTTTAACGTGCTAGCCCAAGTCCCCCCAGCACGAGTCTGTCTACCCAGGCTGGGAGGGTCGCAGCTGCAATGTAGACATACCCTCTGTGACTACTGTGATGAGCATCTTTTTTAAAAGAAGCACTGACATGCATGCCACCATGCATTCCTCTCTCATTACCCTGCTCTGTGCTGCCCAGGATGTCTCTGGGACTCAAAGTACAGCTGCCTGGCACCACTTCATGGCCTCCCGTTGATAACAGCAGGTTTTTATGTATGTTTTTAGAAGATTTATAACAAAGGAGACTGTAAACACAACAGTTATTAGCAATTTTCCAAATGCACTGATGAGGCAGACTTGATTCAAACTGCTCTTCATCACAGGGGCTGGTCGCATACCCTAGAGACAGATCACCCTGCTTCCCCATAAGAGTGATTCATCAGTTCCTGCTTTTGGCACAATGACCAGACCCCCTGATCCCTGCAGGATATCGTTCTCTTAGTCTCTGAAGTATGTGAGTTGATTACCATTAATGTAGCTTGCACAACTGAAACTTTCGGTAGCATTCACAAAGTTATGTAGCCACGGTATGTTACATGATTTCTTCCTGGGCAGTACGTTCTCCAGGTTGAGTGCTCAAAGTGGGTGGTGTGAGCGCTAACATCATCATGTTCTAACATCAAAGGTCTCAAGCTTTGGTCAATGGATCCCTTGCTAACAGTCTGTGGCTCCTCCTCCTCTCTTGCCAGCTGTTTGAGTTGTCTAGGGTTGCCAACTTTCTAATTGCAGAAAACCAAACACCTTGCCCCACCCATGTCCCACCCCTTCTCCAAAGCCCCCGCCACCACTTATTCCATCTCCCCTCCCTCCATTGTTCGCTCTCCTCCACCCTCGCTCACTTGCTCATTTTTGCCGGGGTAGGGAGTTGGAGTGTGTTAGGGGGTGAGGGCTCCAGCTGGGGCCAGGGCTCCAGCTGGGGCCAGGGCTTTCAGATGCAGGAGGGGGCATCAGGCTGGGGCAGAGGGTTGGCGTACAGGAGGGGGTGAGGGCTCTAGCTGGGGGATGCGGGCTCTGGAGTGGGGCCGAGGATGAGGGGTTTGGAGTGCAGGCGGGGACTCAGCAGTGGGACAGGGGTTGTGATGTGGGAGGAGGTGTGGGCTCCCGGCGGCGCTGAGCTCAGACGATCCCAGCATTTCATGGGACAGAGGAAGTCCACGTAGCTTCCAGGAAGTGTCAGCATGTCCCTCCAGCTCCTAGGTGGAGGCGTGGCCATGGGGCTCTACATGCTGTCCTGCCCGCAGGTGCTGCCCCACATCTCCCATTTGGCCACGGTTCCAGGTCAATGGGAGCTGCAGAGCCAGCAGTCAGGGTGACGCCTACGGGTCGGGGCAGTGCACGGAGCCCCATGGCCGCCACTCCACCTAGGAGCTGGAGGGACATGCTGTGCTTCTGGGAGCCACACAGAGCCAGGCAGGGAGCCTGTTCCAGTCGAAAACCAGGTGCCTGGCAACCCTAGTCCATCCAGCCCTTTTTTAATCTTAAAAAAAAAATGTGGATGAATTTAAAAGTAGGAGGAAACAAGGAAAGAGAGTCCATATACCTGCAGTTACGGGTGGGAGGGAGCAGTAGTAATACAGTGGGAAGCAAGAGAATAAGTGCCATCCTTGGAGATCAGAACTACCACCAATGATGATGAAAGACGTCTCATAGCTCTGGAGAATGAAGTCCTCTATCAAGCTATAGCATGAACTGGAGCAGAGCAAACTTTCTCCATGCTGTCTTGACAATCAGCCTCAAGCCAATTCCAGAGAACCCTTCTATGGGCCAGAGGATAGTCCAGTCTTCATGTTTTGTGATGACTGACCTTTATCCTGAAGGTGGCAGCACCGTGTCTAATAGCAGTTGTGCACCGTGTCTAATAGCAGTTGTGCACACCCTTCTCCATTAGGAACTGGAATGAAACAACTAATTAGGTTAACACAGGCCCTCCTGCAGCCACCACAGGTCATGAACTGAATAAAGTCAGAGTGACGACCAGTATTACGAACTGACCAGTCAACCACACACCTCATTTGGAAACGGAAGTACGCCATCAGGCAGCAGCAAAGACCCCCAAAAAGCACAAAGTACAATACTGTGTTAGATGTAAACTACTAAAAAAATAAAAGGAAAGCAGCAATTTTCTTCTGCTTAGTAAAGTTTCAGAACTGCATTAAGTCAATGTTCAGTTGTAAACTTTTAAAAGATCATAACGTTTTGTTCAGTTACGAACATTCCAGAGTTATGAACAATCTCCATTCCCGAGGTGTTCGTAACTCTGAGGAATGAACTGTATCCATAAACCTAACAGTGAAGTTTTCCATATTCTGATCCATCTAGTCCATCTTCAGCTGTGAGGCTTTTTTAATAAAAATTCACCTCCATGTAGTACTTAAAGCAAAGTTGTAACATTCTCAAAAACAGCTAGAATTTATATTGCTCCTACAGCACACTCTGTATAGATTTAAGTATTCAAGCAATGAGCTGGACATATGTGCAATTAAGGAAGTGTTTCCACAGCAGGAAAACAAATCCCCCTTATTGGCAATAGAAGCAGAAATAACGACAACTGAATAAAATGCCTCTGTGGTTTGCGCTCACTGTCTTATTCCCAGTATGTGTTTTGCAGTCACTCACAGCTGTAATTTCAGCCTCTTTGGAGACCACCTTTAAAAAAAAAGTGTCGAAATCCATTTCCTGTCACTAGCATGCAAAGAATACAGCATCCTGTTTAGCGGGCAGTTTGTAGGATGAAAGCGTGCATTTGAAACCAAATCCAAACATCAAATAACAGTAGTCTTCAAAGAGGCATTCAACTCTCAAGATAACTAGAATATTTGTTAGTTCAGTGACCCTCTCAGAAATCTCAGAGGGTCCAAGTTTCTCACTTGGATGTCTCATGCTCTGAACAGACTGGTAGTTTGTTTCGCCAGTGGATATATATCTTTTGTTTTAATCAACAGACATGCACTTATGATTAATGTCTTTATAGTACAAGCCAAGTATCTCTATGGTCTGATTGTTGTTATAACCCATGCATACCCTACTTTCCCAGACCAAAGGTTCTGGTAAGAGTGTGTAGAGCTGTGATTAAAATATGAGTGTTGGAAGAAATACAAGTTCAGTAGAGATATTGTTCAGAAGAGCAGTATCATTTTATTCTGTCAATATGACTGCATAATAATACTTGCAAGAAACACTAGCAAGAATAATAACACAAGCCCAAATACTAGCAAGAAATTGCATGGCTAAGGCAGAAGGATGGAAAATGTTCAGTAGTTCCTGTTAGGTGCTGAGCAGCCAGCAATCCAGTGTGCCAAATCCTCTGGTTCTGACTCTGTTTTCAGTTGAGCAAATCTGTTGTTGAAGTCAGGAGGCCAAATCTTGGGAGTCCTTGAATTTTGTTCCTGGAAATCAATGAGTTTTGCTTAAGAACTAAATTAATAACATCAAGATTTGGGCTAATATCTTCAGTGACATTTGTGAGTGCTAAGCACCTGACACGATCAGACCCAGTGCAGACTTAAAAAATAAAATAAAATGCTGTTTCTGCTGCCACAATTACAAGGGAAAGAATTGGGAGGAACAATCTTGCATTAGCAAGGGCAGAGAATCTAGATCGGGGCGGGCAGACATTTTGGCCCCGAGGGCCACATTGGTGTTCAAAATTGTGCGGAGGGTCTGGTAGGGAAGGCTGTGCTTCCCCAAACAGCCTGGCCCTACCTCCTATCCAACCCCCACCCACTTCCCACCCCCTGACTTCCCCCCTTAGAGCCCCCAACCCTCCCCCACTCCTTGTCCCCTGACCACCTCCTCCAGAAGACCCCGCCACTCTAACTGCCCCCCAGGATCCCACTCCCATCTAAGCCCCCCTGCTGTTTGTCTCCTGACTGCACCCTCCTGAGATCCCTCACCCTAACCATCCTCTCTTGGGACCCCACCCCTTATCTAAGCCCCCGCCCGGCTCTCTGTCCCCTGACTACCCTGACCTCTAGCCACACCCCTACTCCCTGACAGGCCCCCTGGGACTTCCATGCCCTATCCAACGCCCCCTGTTCCCCATCTCCTGACCGCCCCCTGAGACTCTCTGCCCCTTATCCAACCCCCCACCCCAGCCCCGGGCCCCTTACCATTCCGCTGCTCAGAACAGTGTGTCTGGCCCGGAGTCAGACGCGCTGTCACGCAGCCTTGCCCCCCAGAGCGCTGCTCGCATGGCACACTGAGGCTGCGGGGGAGGGGCCGGAGCTCAGGGGTTGTAGTTTGCCTACCCCTTAACTAGATGACTGTATGGGCCTCTTATCTTCTGTCATTATGCTTCCACCTCTAACAATTTCTAAACCAGTCAGAAAACTTTGCCAAGGGGTTTCAGGCTCTAGATAGTGCTGGCAGCTTGGCATGGCTGAGTTTGTATTAGTAATTAGCTCCTGTAATAGCTTTTCCCATTTATATAATCACGTTTGATTAACGTAGTCTCTACTCTTGTAGTCTGCACTGAAATCTTGCACTACTTTGTATGCTCTCATTTCCATGTGGGTTGCATTATTTTAGTCTACTGTTCAAAACATCCTGATTAGAGCACCGAGATATAGCCACTGTGATTATTGTGGGTTTTTCTTGCTGATGGTCTCACATATCATGTTGGATGGCATGTGGCAGATTCCCTCTGTTAATTAGAACAAATGTGCCAATTATGTTAATGTCTCTCCCGATACCAATCAGTGAATAATTAGAGACAACGCATCTGTCTCTCACTGGGGAGTCGAATGAGAAAGAATAAGCTGCAAGGTGCAGTTCTCTAAATGACTGTCACCTTCAGATTGTGTGTTTCCTCAGCCAGTCACTGTGGCAGCATGGTGTCATGACAGGTTTGGAAGCAACACAGTGCACACAGGTAAAACAGAATTGGTGTCAGTCATGTTGCTCATTGATCTGAAAATTAAATCCAAAGAACATAAGGAGTCATAGTCAAAATCAGGAGACCTTTGTGTGTTCTTTGTGCCACGGCACTTCTTTCAGCATTTCTTATTGTTATCTAACATTTTATATTACTTTAGCACCTAGAGGCCTCAAGCATGCCAGGTTCTTGTTGTGCTACGCATAGTTAATGGCAGTACTTGCCCCAAGGAGCTTACATACTCAGGGTGAATTGTTGTGGATTTCACAGTCTCCTTTCCTTTGTAAGGCTAATGTGGAAGAATATTGAGTTCTATATCCCTGAAATTTTCCATTGATATTATCGCCACATGGGAAAAATTCTACTGTTCATGATGGTGATGTCCCAAATTGAAGGATTTCTGGTTTGATGATAGAAAATTGAAGTCAAAGTTCTTTCATTGAGTGATTGATTGATTGACTGATTGATTGATTTCAGTGATACTTGCATTCATGCACATATGTTTATATATATTATTTTTATATGAGATTTTGGTTCACACATATATTTAGTTACCAGTGGCCTAAATTTATTTATATATAAAAATACTCAAATGTTTATTATTAATAGTGCTAGAGACAGTCTCTAATTTACTGAATTTTTAAGAGACAGAAACCTATTTAGAGTCCTTGTGACTACTGCCAGTAAATGTACTTCATCATCAGAGTTGCAAAACAAATACTCACTTTAGAAATGTGGTTCACCAGAATAAAATTAGAGAAATTAAAGACTATCTGCATGCATTAGGTTAACGACCTACCTCCTTGAGGAAAGATGGATGGGATGACATGATTTACAGATCAAATAATCAATAAAACCTATATAATAACAGTATGAATAACTGCTGTCACCTATAAATTATACTGTCTCAACTCTGCTCTATTCTCTTACCTTGTATATTTGGTAGTTGCTCAATTACTGCTTGCATGAGAAAATAAGTTGTGTTCTCATGAATTCTGTTTACCTCTGATGATAAACACACACACACGCATGCCTGATTTTCAGAGGTGCTGAACACAGAAGTCAGTGGCAGCTGCTCAGAGACTCTGGAAAAATGAGGCCATTAGTAAGTAAAAATGTGTGGTAACCAAAACCTTATTTAAATGTTATAATAAGTTTTTAATTAGTTAACATTTGTGCATGGTGTTGAACAAGAAAATGCAAGATGTGCTAATTATTATTGGAATCATGTGCTTTTTGGCTTTCACGTTACTTGTTGCTGATTACTAAAATGTGTGTGTAAATATAGCTCATGCCGCCTGTCTAACCAGCCATCCTCTTATCATTTCCTTCAGTGATGATGATAATCTGGTGTTGGTAACATGATACTTCTCTTCCATTGACGTAATTCTGGTGTCACAAACAGTGGATTATAGCATACCATAATGAGTAAGACAGGAAGATTAGAAAGGACACTGTGTTTAGACACACACACAAGTTAGTCAGCAGTGATGCTGCAACAGGGACATGACAGCTGAGGCTTTTGATAAACTATATTTTTCAGACTTTGAGTGTAATAGAGACTAAGAAATCCTTTCTGCTTCACATATTACATAGAGCCAATTTTGTTGGAGCATTATGTGAAGAGGGTTTTTTCCTTTGAGGAATTTCAGGAAGAGCCAGAGGATGTATACAGAACTAGACAGAGAACCCTTTGGATTATTCCAGTATGGCACTCCTATTCTCATATGATTTTTATGTTTTGCAGCAATGAAAGGGGATTTATCTCTGACTGCTCTGATTTAGTTAAATCACAATTGTCTCATCAGAGGTCAAGACTGAACAGAGATATGTACAGTTTTGTGAGCAACTGTAAAACTTCCCTAAGTTTATTTATGTAATTAATTACTGTTTTAATATTGGGGGAGGGATGCTTTCACGACCAGGCATATTGATCTGCACATTAAAACCAAAACTAATTTCTATTGAGTCCAGGCTATCATTTTGACCCCGTCCTGTTCCCACACAAATCAATGGGAATTTTGCCATTGACTTCAGTCAGAGAAGAAGCAGGTCCTCAATATACAGACCACAGAAAGAGGAGCAAGAAGTGATTCATTTCTTTAACATAGGGAGCGTTTTGTAGAATCTCAGCTTTGCAATCCTGTATTGGTATCACAGAAATGCATATTATAAAAAAACAAAGAAACAGAAAGACCACACTTGTCTGTGTGGGATACAGAGGGTAAGCTGATATCTACAAGGAAGTTTGAAGAAGTGAGCTTGTTCCTCAATGTAGAATGAAGCCTTGACCTGTGGGTGATGCAGGAAACAAACATTGCCACTGACTGAATGGGAAGCTGTCCGTCTTGATTATACCTGATTCATGTTAGGACTCAATTGGGCTGAAATTCACCCCCCTCTCCAGAAAAAATGAGGGAAAAACAATTTTAGGCTTCTTACCAAAGAAATGCAGATTATTGAGAAAATCTTAGATCTTCCGTGGAAAATAAAATGTGAATGTCGTTGTGACAGAATGGTTTCCAAAATGTTATGCCTCTCTCTGTCTTTTTTACATATATATACACCAGGGATGGGCAAACTATGGCCCGTGGGCTCCTCCTAACCAGCCCCTGAGCTCCGGCTGGGGAGGCTGCTCCGGCCCCTCCCCCACTGTCTCCCTCCCCCGCAGCCTTAGTGTGCTGCGCGAGCAGCGCTCTGGGGGACAGGATTGTGCAACAGCCTGTCTGGTTCATCAGCCTGGCACCATGTCTGGCTCCGGACCAGCCAGGCTGTTCTGAGCGGCAGCATGATAAGGGAACTGGGGCGGGGCGAGGAGTTGGATAAGGGGCAGAGGGTCTTGGGGGGGCGGTCAGGGGACAGGGAACGGGGGAGTTGGATAGGGCATGGGAATCCCAGGGGGCCAGGGTGTGGCTAGGGGAAAGAGCACTCAGGGGACAGGGAGCAGGAGGATTGAATGGGGCGTGGGGTCTTGGGGGATGACTAGGGACTTGGGGGTCTCTGGAGAGGGTGGTTAAGGGACAAGAAGCAAGGGGCTTAGATAGAGGGTGGGGTCTTGGGAGAAGTGGTTAGGGGCAGGGGTCTCTGGAGGGGATAGTCAGGGGACAAGGAGTGGGGGGGCTTAGATAGGGGTGGGGTCCCAGTGTGGGTGGTTAGGATGGGGGCTTACGGAAGGGGGCAGTCAGAGGACAAAGAGCAGGGGGGCTTAGATAGGGGTGGAGTCCTGGGGAGCAGTTAGAGTGGGGGGTCTCCGTAGGGGGCAGTTGGGAACAAAGAGCAGGGGTCTTAGATAGGGGTGGAGTCCTGGGGAGCAGTTAGAGTGGGTGGTCTCCGTAGGGGGCAGTCGGGGACAAGGAGCAGGGCTTGGATGTGTCGGGAGCTCTGAGGGGGACAATCAGGAGCAGGAAATGGTTGGGGGTCGGATAGGCGGCAGTGCCAGGCTGTTTGGGGAGGCACCGCCTTCCCTACCCGGCTGGCTCTCCACACAATTTTGAACCCCAGTGTGGCCTTCGGGCCAAAAAGTTTGCCCACCCCTGATGTACACACACACACATTCTCTCTCTCTCTCTCTCTCTCTTTTCCAATTCTCCAGCACTTTTTGCACCACGAGAATTTTTAAATGCTCTGGAAGATTGACACTTTCAATCAAGCCCACTGCAAGCTAGGGTCTTTGTAGGCATTACTGGGTCTTCCTCTGGAAACAAATAAACAGAAGCCAATCAAACACATTCAAACTAACAGCCTTGCAATTGGGTTGGGAATCACTAGCTCTTCTTAATAGAACTGTTACTAACAAAACAGTGTGCTGTTTTCTAAAATATTGTCTTGAGATAGATTGAAAAGGGTACCTATAGTGGTGATGCATCTTTTGACTTCAAGGAATATACCCAGAGTCTGTTTCTCTGCACCATTGAAGCTGGGGAGCTAAAATACTTCATACTTACTGTGAGGACATTATAATATCCTTGCTTGTACTGTGTAATATATGGAACTAGGACAATTATAATAACTTGAGGGAAAGTTTCAAGCAAAATAGAATATATATACTATTTATACTTCTAAGGTCATTGCTATGTACATTTTCCATCTTGAAGACTTGTGGTCCATTTAACTTTCCTATTGATAGTGAAATTATAATTATTTAATTAAAGAGCACTGTATAAGAGGATCCAGTGATTTTGGTGCCAGCCCCAAACAGCTTATGATGTAATATTCAGACTGGAACAGGCTGAAAAAACTAAGTATATTTCATAACATTGTTTAAAAACAATGACAGATTTTCATTTTGTTTGAAATTTGCCATGAAAATTTATTTTATTTATTTATACAGCATTTTTATTTAGGTTTGGTGTGGCGGGGGAAATAGCTCTCAGTTTTTATACAGACACAGAAAAATAAAAAGGATGGGGGATTTAAAAAGTGATAGAGTTTTATTCCCCCATTGAAAAAATTCAATTAATTTCACTGAAAATGAAAAATTATCACCAGTAGGGAAAAGTTCCACACAATTTTCACTGAAAAAAAGATTTAGACAGAAAATTTTCAATCAACTCTAACCTACACAATTTTGTTACAAAGTACAAATTAGATACTGAAGAATGGTCTGGATTCCTTGCAAAAGAGTCAAGGTGCCATCGTTGGTGCAGAGATAAGCATGGAAGATTTGCAAAAGAACTAGTTTGAAGAAGGCTTTTGAAAGAGAGAGAGTATGAGGCTGTTTCAAGAGTATAGGTTGGTGTAAAACGAGGTTTAAATGGGAAAGTGGAAAACAGAAAAGGGAGCAGTTAGAAGAGAGGTGAGGAATGTAAAAAGGAGATAAAATGTGGCTGAAATGAAGGTGAAGTTATAAGAGATACGGCAGTTAGAGAGCCTTGAAAATTTTCAACTTTATGTGGAGGCAAGAAGAAGCCAGTGAATGACAATATGACATGGTCTGACTGGCGAAAGAAGGTTGTCTTGTATATGGAAAAAAGAAAAATTGCTAAATGGGAATGGATCAGGTGAACTTTGTTAATTACATTTTTTGAATTATAAAATATATGAAACTCTAAATAAATAACAATGTCATATATTATCTGAGTGTGTGAACACATCCACATACATATTTAATATATTAATTTAATTTAATTATTTAATTTCTTCAACCACAGTAAAATAAGTCAGTGAAACACATCCAGCTCTAAAGTGAGTTGTGATCTGAACCTATTTGCTGGAAGTGTTTTATATAAATAATAGTAATAAATTTAAAGCAATTTTTCACCAAGAAATCTGGAGGATGAAGAGGAGTTCCTATTAGACCCACTAGCCATACACTCTCCCACTTTGTCATTTGTGTGATTCCCCTGGTTTTTGTATTGGTGAGTTACTCCATTTAGACTTTGCCCCAATCTTGGTTCCACGGATTGAGCCTAGTATTTATCCCTCTCTTCTGTTTGCAAAAGATTTGATATTTACACACGTATATTTCCTACTAGTGAATTTAAGACCATTTAAATGAATGAAAATCGCTTATGGCTTGTTGGTGACTGGTCTTCTTTCACCATATGCCGTTTGTGATGATTGGCCACATAAATCACATGGTATTGCTTTTGCTCTGTGACTGGATGGCTGAAGCTTTCTAATATTGAGAATAATGCTTGATGAATAGCATATATGGTGGTTTGCATATGAATAGGCACATTCACTTGAATCTGGGTAGTCACACAAAAAATCCAAAGATGCCTCTAACATTAGTGAAGCAAAAAACTTGCTTGTTCAGATGTTTGCACCCATTGAATAGAAAAGTGAATGAAGGTGGTCAAGCTGAACAGGCAATCGGAATTCAAACATATGCACAAACACTCTGTTTTCCAGAATGTGACCAGCTCTGTGCAAGAATGAATTGAGCCCTATGTGACTAAAAGAAGGAGGGGCCCTAGTAACTCATGCCACTGATCACAGCGATCTGTCTGGCTATCATATGGAGGAGGTCTCTTTGTTGGTTTCCAGTCTTGCTGATGGTTGGGCAGTTGTTCAAATATCTTTGGAAAACTAGTGGTCTGTCAGTACAAATCAGGCCTGTCTTGGCAGTTAGCACCTTTTAGTTCCAGTGGGTTGATTTTTGTTTTTGTTTTTCTTCCTTTAATTAAATTCTGGGCACAAGCTGAAATGATCCAGTGATGTGAAGGCACTGCTTTGATCCATCCAGGGCCCCTATTCCTTCTCTAGAGCATTCTTAGTTCAAATGAAAACAAGCCACTGAATGTTCAGCCAGCTTATGCTAGAGTGGCTCACAGCCGTCAGCTGAAGGATAATGGGGTGTTTCTTTAGGAGAGCAGTTAAAGGAATGTTGTCTGGATAAAAATCACATCTACAAATATTTTTCTGTGTAACCAATGGAATCATATGTTGTTAACACAGAAATATTTTTTTGAAAATATACTTTACATAAAGAAGGAGAAAAATAAGCATTTTTGTATTCTTCGGTATTTCCCAGTTCCCTGATAACTGGCCCTCTTTTAGTTTATCCTGACTGCTACAAAAGGCAAATAGATAATTTACCTCACATTTGGGGTGTTTGATTATCATTATTTTTATTACATTGTCACCCATGAACCTTAAACCGAATTCCGAGCCCCATTGTGCTAGACGCTCTTCAGGCACAGACAAGACTATCCTTGCCCCAAAGAGCTTACCATCTAGATAAGACAGATAAAAGGGTTTAGCTAAAAAAATAATTACATGTGAGTGCTTGCTAGTGCACCAGTGGAAGATTTTTTTCCCCTGAAATCCCCAATTTTAGACAAGGTTTTAAAGACGAGTCAACATCCATGTCTAGTGACATAGCCAGGCTTGAACAATAAGGGAAGTGCTCACCAAAAAAAAAAAAGGGCACCACTTCCAGGGCCGCGCAAATAAAAAAAAGGTACCTGGTGAAGCTGCCGCCGAAACGCTGCCAGCGGACAAACCAGTGAAGCGGGTATGGCTGCTGAAATGCCGCCAAAAGAAGTAGAGCCCTTTCAGCAGCATTTCGGCAGACTGACCCGCTATACCGCTTTGTCCAGTGGCGGCGTTTCAGTGGCAGCTCCATGAGTTAAAAAGGCACCACTTTTTGGAATCTGGGCACGGGGGAGCGGCCCCGACCCCTGATCCCCCATAGCTATGCTACTGTCTATGTCCCTCACACTGTCCATCAGATATTGAAAGTCTACATTAACCATTTGGTTATGTACAACAGGGGCAGCCTTTGAAAAAAATCACTGAACGTTTTGAAGGCAGAAGAAGCTGTGGGATGGAGGAAGAAATTAATGCTGTACTTCATGATGGCTTTCTTCTCATGTCAGTGCAATGTGATATTGGCAAAATAGGCAACATTCAGGAGATGACTTCTTCATAGTGTACTTTGGTTTACAGCAGTTTCTGGCAGAAGCAAAGTAATTGGATATTGCACACATCCAGTGGTTAAAGCCGCTTCAGATTGGCATGGTGATAACCTTACTGTGTCTCTTGTAAACTTTTAGGTGGAGTGGTTGAAAAATGAAGAGGTGATTGATCCCGTCGAAGATCGGAATTTTTATATCACCATCGATCATAACCTGATCATCAAGCAGGCACGTCTTTCTGACACAGCTAATTACACCTGTGTCGCCAAAAATATCGTCGCCAAGAGGAAAAGCACTACTGCCACTGTAATTGTCTATGGTAAGCAAGGCATTGACCTTCTGCATATCAGTCAAAGTGCAGCCTGTAAGCAGAAGTGATCTGTGTAGTTCTGTGATGCAGCTGCCACCATCTTTGATGCAGAAGTGAGGTCTGTGGAAACTGCAAGTTCCTGATTGTAATGCACTATCTTAATTAGCATGGCCAGGCTGCCAATGTGGCCCTCATCCAGACAAAGTGTGATGGCCCTATCTCCTCATTCTAGGGTGACCGTACAGCAAATGTGAAAAATTGGGACAGGGAGTGTGGTGGGGAGGGTAAAAGGAGCCTATATAAGAAAAAGACCCAGAAACTCGGACTGTCCCTATAAAATCAGGACATCTGATCACCGTACCTCATTCCCTTACTCCACATCCATGTCCCCTGTGCATCCATATAATAGCCTGAGCAGGAAGCTAGGTCTGCCTCCCAGGAAGTTATTGCTGTTAGTATTTTTGAGGCAGAATGTATCCACAAGGACAGAAGCTGCTCTAATGATACACCAGCAGATTGTCCTGTTGTTCATTACAATCAATTTAATTACAGGACAGACAAGTGAAAAAAAAATCCCTATGATTACCCTGAGCATTCACTTCATAGCCAGAGTAGCAGTTATGCTTAATTGTAAGCAGTTAGATCCCTAAAGTTACAATGAGGGCTTTTTAGTTCAGTTCTATAGCAAACTGGCTGAATGGAGTTGATTAGCTGCATTTGTGATACAGAGGAGGGATATGGCATAAGCATTCTGTGTTGTGATCACGGTGAATACTTTAATGTATAGACATGGGACACATTTCACCACACACAAATTTTCCTAAACACACAGAGTAATTTAAGCTGTAGCTGAAACACTTATTGAGAGTGGGCTGTGCAGGTGGAGGCACAATTGGGACACCTGCGTTGGGGAGAAGCCATCGCCTGTGTTCTCGCTCTAGGGTGACCAGATAGCAAGTGTGAAAAATCGGGCCTGGGAGTAAGGGGTAATAGGCGCCTATATAAGACAAATCCCCAAATATCAGGACTGTTCCTATAAAATCGGAACAGCTTGTCGCCCTATCCCAGGAATATTTTAGACCTTTTTTTTAATAGAACTGACATTTTGTCTTTTCCTAGAATATCAGGGTTGGAAGGGACTTCAGGAGGTATCTAGTCCAACCCCCTGCTCAAAGTAGGACCAATCCCTCATTAAATCATCCAACAGACTTTTGCCCCATATCCCTAAATAGCCCCCTCAAGGATTGAGCTCACAACCCTGGATTTAACATGCCAACGCTCAAACTACTGACCTATCCCTGCACTGTGACTGGTACTACTAGAAAATTTAAGGGATTAGGAAAATTGAGCAGTTTAAATTCTTGTTACTATGGCTACACAGTATGGAGCAGTACTGGTCCCTCTCCATCTTGTTCTCCATGAGTGTCACATATTGAGGTTCATAACAGAAACGGTTAGCAGTAACCATCTTCCTAAAATCATGGGTGAACAGTATAACTGTTGAGTTCACTCTGAGCAGCCCAACAGGCTGAGTATCTGTCATATGGATTCCTCATCTTCTGTAGGCAAGGCTCTCATCGGGGCTGATCCACGAGGGATACCCTGGTCTTAGCATTTTGTGAACCGTTGCTGTGAAGGGAGGAAAGTAACGTGTTGAATTTCTGATAGACCACATTCCAAAAGACAGGAGCATAGATGACGGGTACATCTGAATGCTACTTATTGTACAGTCACTATACGCACTGGATTATCTTGCTGTGGAATATAATGCAGCTTTCAGAATGCATATATTTTGGCTTACAAAGTTCAAGATGCACTGTTTGATCTTATGGTGATTGCAATTATAGAAAGATAAATCTGTGCTCATTGCTGGATCATATTGTGTCTTTATGAAGAAGGGGGCCATTTTAAATCCACAGTAGCCGTAGTACAGGAAACTGAAAGGACTTTTAATTCCATAGCATTTCTTGGACTTTGACAAAGACAGTGGTTAAAAAAGGGGGATATGTGTTTATTTAATGCTCTTTGTCACCTGTCACGTTTCAGTCAATGGCGGCTGGTCTACCTGGACTGAGTGGTCAGTGTGTAATGGCCGCTGTGGAAGAGGCTATCAGAAGCGCACAAGAACCTGCACCAACCCTGCCCCACTCAATGGTGGTGCCTTCTGTGACGGCCAAAGTGTCCAAAAAATAACTTGCACCACTCTGTGTCCAGGTACAGTATGAAAGACTCATAGCCCAAGATGTGATTATCTAGTTTTTTCCAACATCAAATATTTTAGGAAGTAACTATTAATTGGAAACATTCCCTTTTATTTTATTGGTAAATCCAGCATTTCAGTGAATGAATACTAAACTGTGTTACATAAATAGATAAAACACTGTGACCAGAGTAGATCAAACTGCACTGGATTCAATCCCACTATTTCACAAAGCTTGCACCATCATCTCAGTCCTTGTAATTCAGGGGATTTGAATAACATGTACAACTTCAAATCTTAAGAGCTAAAGCTCTTGATCTGTTGAAAGCTGTGGAAATAAACTAGAATTTAAGTACAGAACATTATTTTGATCAGATTTGTAATATCAGTTTCTGTGCATACTAATTTCTCAGTTTACACTGTAAAGATGAGCAGAGCATTTGAAACATATGGATTATGGATGTTATACTTGACATACGCATCTACCTTCAACAAAGACAAGAACATTCACACCAAAAATATCCACACATTCACACATTAAAATAATTTTTAAATGCATCAAAAGCCAGAAAATTAGAACATGAAATGTACACTTGATCATTTAATTCAACACTGCTTAAGGGCTCTGGGTAGCTTTTAGAGGGATAAATTCTGCTATCCCTTACTCGTGTTGAGTAGTACTTTCCTATGCATTGAAATCAATAGCACTACTGTTGGACTAAAGTACCTCTCAGTACGGGTAACGGGCATCATAATCTGGCTCTTAGTGATGGGTAAAACTCAGAGAAATGGAGGTTCATTTCAAATTCTGCACACTTAGCTGAGTCTCTTTAGTCCGAATATTTAGTAGATCCAGCTATTAAAGTTAGCACTTTTGGGCCCCAGCATTGGCCTAACTCTTCTCCCATTGAAATCAATGGGAGTTATTGTATTGACTTCAGTGGGAGTAGGGTCAGATTAATATTGAGCGCTTGTCAAAATTCCATTTTAGTCCATTAATGTAGGTACCTAATTGTGGATGTGGGAGCCTACCTTCAGGTACCCATTATTTTAAAATCTTGGCCAAGATTTTTATCTTCACAGTGTCCCTTTAAATACATGACTAATTACTTGCAAATACAGATTGTAGGACGGGTAATAAACTGCATGTGCAGAGTACATATTCTTGACAGTTTTGCTGATTATACCTAGTAGCCCCCTTTTCAAATGAAATATTTCTGTGGCTTTAGTTATTTCTCTGACTGTGAAAAGTGATGATCTCATAATACAGAATAATTTCTTGCCAAATGTAATCTTTTGTTGGACATAAGTGCCAAAAAGCGTAAATTTCTGGGCTTTGGGATTTTTGATTCTTAGAGAATTTAGCCATGGAGAAACCTCCTTTGGTTTCCATTTCAAAAAAGAGAGAAGAAGAGAGAAAGAATGAATACTTTGGGACAAATTTCAATCCAGAATTAGTTCTTCTACCAAAGCTATAAATTCCACAAGACAACGGCTGACTGACTCTTTTCCTGAAGTCAGTTCTTTATGTGACTCAGTGGCTCAAATATTGTTACTGTGACAGAAAGCCTTAAACATCTCGATAAGCTGTTGGGATCCAACCCAGAACAGTATTAACTGAAAGACATAAGTTTCTAGTGGGCAGTTGGTGGCCCAAGTGGACTGAAGAGATGTCAAAATCACAAAAAACACCACTGTAGTTAGCACTAATTCTTACCCTGGCTGGCAATCCAGACAAGTATATCAAAAACCATGGAGATTGGACTATCTTATTCCCCTTACAGTTGGTCCTTCTAGGGCTAGCTTGAGACAAATTAGCAGGTCTGTGTGGGGAAGCTTTTATTTCTATGATCTATGCTGTAAAGATTTCAGTCCTTAGCTTTGTCAGTCTGGCAGCTTTCACAAGGGCTAAATTCACAAAGGTCTTTTAAAGGCATCCATTTTCTCTGCTCCTGTCTATATTTGCATCTCTCTTTCCGACCTTCCGAAGTCATATTGCTTTTTTGTCACAGTGGATGGTAGATGGACAGCGTGGAGTAAGTGGTCTACCTGTGGAACAGAGTGTACCCATTGGCGCAGGAGGGAATGCACAGCGCCAGCCCCGAAGAATGGTGGGAAAGATTGTGAGGGTCTCGTTCTGCAGTCCAAGAACTGCACAGATGGGCTGTGTATGCAGAGTAAGTGGAAGTATATTAATTTGTTGTATTGACTTTGGAGTTTGGAAAATATATAGCCATTAAAAAAACATATTAAAGCTTGAATGTTCTCCTGCCATAAAAGTCCCCTATAAGCAGAAGCTGGAGAGTATCCAAATGAAATAACGACACAGGGAAGAAAGCTACATTTAAGTGAAATGGCATAAAATGACCATAATAACCCATGTGTGGTGCTGCAAAATTGTGCCATCTAGGCACTGTGTGAATTGGGTGCAAAGCCTCACCACCTACAGCAAACTTAGGGAGGAATTGTGTGTCTGAGGCAAGTGCACTGTAAGCTCCCTGGAATAAATAGTGCAGTTTGGTCCTCTCAGTATTCTGTGCCAGTTTTGTGTGGTGGTGGAGAATGGAGGTGGAGCCATGACCATTGTAATGGTCCATGCCTTTTCTGAGGCCCTTTTCCAGCACTACTTTCAAGTGCAGACCTGTACTCCACTCCTTTTTGGGATAGGACCTTGTGTTCCTTCCACTGTCTGTGTGGCTGTGCCAGGTTATACCCATCTGGTTGCCAAATTTTACACCTCGCAGGCTTGATTGGCATAGCACCTGTAAGATTTCTCTTCAGGAGCTGGTGGACAATAATATTATGCAGTGATACAGAAGCAGCTTTTTTCAAGACAAAGGATGATTTTTGGCAAAAGGTTAACAGCACTCAGAGAAATGGATTTAAAACAACACAGAGACCTGTAGGCACAATGTCTTACCTATGCTTGGCATTCCCCTCAAGGCCCTTGGTAGATATGACTGAACCTTGGTGTTCTCTGTTCTCTCAGGGGCCAAGCTACAGCCTCCTAATTGCAAACCCTGACTCACTGACAATCTGGGTGTCTGCTTGCATCCCTATCGGTGCTCATTGGCATTCCTGAGCAGCATCTCTCAACAAAATCAATCCCCCACCCTTTTCTAGGCAGAGGATCCTGTAATGGTTTAGTACCCTTTTTGGGAAGAGTAAACCATTCTAGCTTGATTGGAGCCCAATTATCCAGTTAACATTTTCCCCATTGTTTCCTCAAAGACTTTTATCTGTGTCATTGCTTTGCCTTTCCTGCTGATCTGATCTAACTCCATATCGAGTAGCCCACTATAAACATTATAATGCACCATATGCATAAAAAAATAACATTGATATTTCACTATTCTCCACAGCTGTGCCCTCTTACAGCTTCCTTTGGGGTAATTTTGCACCCCTAGGGGCCAGGAGGGAGCAGCCTCTAACCTCTCCCAACTGCAAGGACTTAGATTGTCCTTGGCCCATGTGTAGAGCGCTTGCGGGAGGGAAGAAGACTCCTTCCATTATTCTTTCCAAACTGTGCACCCATGCAGATGCCAGGGGTAATCTAGTCTACAGTAGATATAATTACATACTCGCCAGAGACACCTGCAGAATAAATGAACTTTCCTTTATGGGAAAACGCTATTTCCTGTGCCAAGAGCACGTAAACAGACTTGCTGCAGGGTATCTCCTCTGAGGTTTGGGCAAAGTATTCTTCCCTCTTAGTCCACAGTCTCTGCAACCTTTGTACCCCCTCTCTTTTGGGGGAAACAGCTGGTGGATCCATGTAGCTTGGATCTAAAGTTGTCTCTAAAGCTGCCACTCCTCACCCTTATATGCAGCAAATGTATCAGCCTCTCTGCATCCAGGGTGTTTCCCTCCCACACAAGAGGAGGCAGGCTTTGCCCCTTGCATAGTGTAGACTTAGGTTCAAGGTACTCTACTTTGTTCCTTTTTTATATTTAAATGAATTTAGCACCAGACTAATAGCACTGGAGACTGAAACTATCTGTTCGCAGAACAGGTACAGCACCAGCAACAGCGCAAGTTTCAACACATTGACCTGCCAATGTGCCACAGCATCTAAAACGCAGAGGAGAGTTCAATTTTCAGGACCATCCTGGTGTTGGCCACTCCACTATGACTGCCAAAGGGTTCCCAATTATTGTCAAGGGTTATGTTGGGTATTTTTTTGGGGCGGGGGGTGGTGGTGAATTTGACACTTGTTCTCAAGAAACTGAGAACGAAAGAACCATCACACTAAGTCTTTCAGATGATATATTGAAAATGGAGGTCCTATCTGCACTACTGGTTCATTAAAGATCCACTGAACTTTTAATAGGAACAGTGGTTGGTTCCAATGGCCTTTGCCAAAATTTGCCTTCTTCTACTCCTCTGCATTGTACTATACTGCTTTCTGGTTCTCCACCTAGCTGCAGCTCTCCATCACCCACGGGGCTGCAGTTGTATCTGTATAGTGGTTCCATGTTCACATTTGTGTGTTCAAATAGGCCACAGAAATGCAATTGACTAGTATGCAATGATTTTCAGTCACTACCAAACAGGGCTAGATTTGAACAAGAGACCTAGACCTAGAAGATTCTATATCCAAACCCTGAGCTGTCCAATCTCAAAATATGATTTTTCCTTCAGTTTTTGAGTTTAACCAAAAACCCACTCATTCACATGGCCACATCCTTATTTCAGTTTTGATGCTTTGAGTGACAGCTGTACAAAACTAGCTGTAATTTTTCCATTTTTATTTTTGTGGGAGAGGGAAAAGAGAAGCTGAACGTTTCCCTAAAAGTTAAAAAGAAAGTCATGCTAAAGTAAAGTTATATTACACCCTGAAAATATGGGTTGGTGGCAGAGAAGCTAATGTATCCTTAATTCCACTGGTGTGAATGAGCCATTATGGTAAATTAACAAGAAAAGAAACCACCTCCACTCTAAAGAGCTCTTTATTACCAGATGATATTTAGACAGGTGTGTGTCATCTTTGGGTATATGCATAAGCAGAGTCATTTAAGCAGAAATCTCATGAAAACAAATTTATAGTGCTGCTGCAGAATAAAAGCCCGGTAGGGATCCCATTTTTATGTAGATGGTATATTGCATTTTATTTGTGAAAGTGACTGCTGGGAGAAAAGCACAGATCTTCTATAGGAGAGAGGGTGATGTTAATGTGAATCCCACTCTACATTTTTATATGTTTATGGAGGGTGGGAGGAAATGAAAACTATACGATTGCATATTGATCTCCTTAGCTTCGGGGGTTGAGATTGTCTCTCAGTGTTGGAATTTAATGGTAATGTCTTTAGACTTATGGGGTTCATATACCTGTAAAACTTACAGTCCTGCTCCGTGATCCATCACTGCTGAATAGATTGATTTGCCATACTTTATAGCTCTGTGCCTGCTATTCTTTCTCCCTCTCAATTTACGTAAATCCATTCAGAACACTTTTATTTTTACTTCTCTGTGGGGTTGGGTTCCTCCAGATGACCCCATAGTACATCTGTGTGCTGAGGTAGGGAAGAACACAGAACTCTTTTCATTCCTGGAACATGCTGACATTCATTACAGATTATTAGATTTTCAGCTGCATTGAGTTGGAATTAGAATTTTTCATAACTTGGAGGCCTTTGAATCCAGATCACACATTTTCAAAGAATTCCCAGCAGCTTTCCCTTGTGGGCACATGGGTAAGAGCCAAGGGACCCAAAATCAAGCCCTCTGTGCGCTTGGATCCTTTTCTCATTCCTACTTAGTTGGCTGCTTAATTGCATGGTATGCAGATTCTACCCATTAGAGCAGTTTCTCCCTTTCTTCACAGAATCAGTCTTCATCAAAAACAGATGGTTTATCAATTAAATATAGTAATGTGGAGGTTTAGGAATTATTCAACTAACCCATTGCTTTGACAGAAAGCCACTAGTAATATATATATATATATATATATATACACACACACACACATACACGTAAGAGTTATCCCAAGAAATATTGGATTGAAGCAGTCTAATTTACAAGCCCTTTCTCTTCCAGTCTATTATTCACTACACTAACATCACTTGGGCAAATCAATAAGCTCTTTCATCAGACTGCCCCTACTCCAACACAGAGCAGCAGTCTGTACTGCTATTGATTTCTGTATGGGGATGAAAAGTGTGGAGCCTTCCCCATCCCTTGTAATTACAGTATTTTACGCTCAAATCTGTAGTTTTTGCTTACCGCTAACCATGGTGTTTCTGGTGCAACTCTGCTGTCATATTTATTCAGACTTATGATCTTGCTAGTTTACACACACACTCCTATTCAGTAGCTAGTATTTTTCCCTTAACATGAAAGAATGAATAAGCGTTAAGCTAGCATGCCTGCAGAGAGACAGGAGGCAGACTGAAAAAGAAAAGTAACTGCAGTGAAAATTTAGGACAACTGTTACTACTGTAAGGCTGCAAGTATACTGTATCACCTAGCAGGGAGTCTTTACAATAATTTAATAATTTATTGTAATGGCATTAAGAAGCCCTCAGCAACATCATATACTGTGTTGTGATAAAAACTGGCACCACCCACAGTAGTTAAATTATTTACCACCATATTTGCAGCATTTCCTATTTGAAGCACAAAGACTCGGTTAAATATCACAATGCTTTGAGATCCTTGCCTGCAAGGCTCTATTGACATTCAAAATATTCCATATTATTCATTGTTTTAATAATAGTAATGTCAGTCTCGGAAGAGTGTATAATTTGTCATCTTTATGTATTAGAAGGTTAGCACTTCACAGTTGTCCACGTTTTCCTGCCGGGCATCTATTACATAAGTTGCTTCTTGAGATGGAAGAAAGGTTAACCTAGTATTAATGTCTGCTGTGCTTTCTGTCGCAGCTGTTTCTCACTGGAACATGCATATTCTGCACATGTGCTGCTTGTTCAATTTAATTCACCGGAATCTCCTGATGAAATAAGCATTTGTTTCCCTTTTTGGTTTGTTTTAAAAGGAGGGGTGCTGTGAAGAATTGTAGCCCAGAGTAACCTGATGAGAACCTAGAGAACTTCTGAGCAGTTCAGTGTGTGAATGTTTTTCAGAATCAAGGAGGGAAGCAAAGTTGTCTCAAGGGAGCTCACAGCAGAAGCCAGCGTGCATGTAAAAGAATGAAAGGAAACCCTTTATTAAAAGCATGTGGGTCGAGAAACAACTTTTAATATGTTCAGTCTCTCCGCGTATAATACATCCACCTGGCCAGGCTTGCTGAGCTCTTTCAGGAAGAGCTGCTTTAATTTAAAGGATCCTCTCATCCTTTTCTTACAGTCCATTCCAGGAGGGTTGGGGAGTTGGGAGGAGGATTGCTATTTGTTATTTGATAGAAGTTCATCCAGATCTACAATTCTGTTTGTTTAACCTGCTAACAAACAAGGGGGGAGTTTTTCAAAGCACTCTGAGTTTGGACACGTCTTCTTACTATTGTTTGAAGTACATTAATGCAAAAAGACCCCAATTCAGAACATGGTTCCTCAGTGCTAGGCTCTGTACAAACTCCTAGTGAGAAACAATCCCTGCGTCGAACCACTTACATCTAAATAGACAAAAGGGGAAACAGAGACGTGACGTGACTTGCCCAAGGTCCCACAGCAGGCCAATGACAGAGCTGGGGATAGGACCCAGGAGTCCTGATTCCCAATCCTCTGCCTAATCTACTAGAGCAGCATTCTTCAAAGATTTCAGGCCGTGGCCCCTTTTCATGATCCGGGTTCCACTCACAGCCCCCCAGGGTGTGTCCACCAAAATGCCGCCGAATTGAAAGCTTCTACTTTCTGCAGTGGCATATCAGCAGGACAAAAATAGACCACCGGTCTATTCGGCAGTCTTCCGGGCGGGATCGGCGGCAGCATGGGGTCTCGCGCACCCCCGCGAGTGGTCTCGCGCACCCCCTGGGGTGCACGCACTTCACTTTGAAGACCACTGTACTAGAGCACGATATCTCTCCATTAATTTTAAGAGAAGATTTTTTCTCTAAAGCCTTTAGACTGCATTGAAAATGTCAACTAATATTAAGCATAGAAACATGCATATATGAAAGAAATTCCAAACATTCTTCCTATATATTTTTAATCATTGTAAATTCCCTCTCTCTTCTCTTCTTTTCTCCTTTATTCTTTCCTCACCCCCTGCCTAATAATGATAATAAATAATAATAATAATAATAAATAATGATAATAAAAGATCTTCTCCACTTAGGTGAAGAGAAAGACATGTAAACTGATAATAGATGTCTTGTTGATGCAGACCCAGACAGAGAAACAGAGTAACTATGGTGCTACCAAGTTTGCAGTCCATTTTGGTCAATATCTTGGCCATAGGATTTTTAAAATCATAAATGTCATGATTTCACCTATATGAATCTGAAATTTCATCGTGTTGAATTTGTCCCGAAAAGGAGTTGTGGGGGGTGGTGTAGGGTTATTGTATGTGAGGGAGTTGCGGTTCTACTACCTTTACTTCTGTGCTGTTGCTGGCAGCAGCGCTGCCTTCAGAGATGGGCAGCTAGAGAGCGGCAGCTGTTGGCCGAGATCCCTGAAGGCAGAGCCGATGCCAGCAGCAGCACAGAAGTAAGGATGGTGTGGCATGGTATGGTATTGCCATCCTTGCTTGTGTGCTGCTGCCTGCAGAGCTGGGCTCTCAGTCAGCAGCCACCACTCTCTAGCTGCCCGGCTCTGAAGGCAGCTCAGAAGAAAGTGTGGAAATACCACAATCTCCCTAAAATAACTTTGCAACTCCCTTTTGGGTCAGGACCCCCAGTTTGAGAAACACTGGTCTCCCCCATGAAATCTGTATAGAATAAGGTAAAAGCACACAAAAAAACAAATTTCCTGGGAGGAGACCAGATTTCATGGTCCATTTTTCATCGCTGTGAATTTGGTAGAGCCCTAATAATAGCAAAATAATAATACATAGTGCTTTGTTCAGCCATAGATTTCAGAAATGAGTAAGTATCACTGTTCCCACTTCACTTGCCTTAGCAAGGCACAGAGAGGTTACATGACTTGCCATGGGTCAAACAGTGAATCAGTGTCAGAGTCATTCCAATCTCTTGATTCCCAGATCCTTGCTCAACCCAAAGGTTAAACAGCAGCAAGAAGACCAAAGGGACATAACTTGGTGAACTCTTGTAATGGAGGAAGCAGTTTGTAGTTGAGTAATTTAAGAAAATCTCAAATAAACATAATGTTGATCCACTAATTCTGAAGTCATTGGTGCTTTTCGAGTAAGAAGTAAGAAAACTAGCATTAAAAGAATTATTCTGGTCTTGAATTTATAGAGCTTTTTAGTCTGGTGCATGTTGCCAAACAGCTGCCTGAATATCCTCCTCTCGTGGCAGGAATGCCTCTTCTCTAGCAGGGCTATCATTTCATTGTCCTCTTTCAAATCCCTCTTCAAATTTCATTTCTTTTTCTGAGCCATCTGCCACTCATCTCTATTTGGATACTCCCCTTCACCACTTCAGCTCCTGTCCACACTACAATGGCACACCACAACAAACCCCAAGAATTGCCAGTTTAATAGGAAAACTCAAATGATTTCAATCCTAGGGCTGGTCTTCACTAGACGGGGAGATCAACTGCAGATACGCAACTTCAGCTACGTGAATAATGTAGCTGAAGTTGGCGTATCTGCAGCCGACTTACCTGCTGTCCTCACGGCAGTGGCAGTCAGCGGTGCGCTTTCCCATCGACCCCAGCTTGCGCCTTTTGGCGAGCTGGAGTTCTGGAGTCGATGGGGGCGCCACTGGCGATCAATTTATCACGTCCTGACGATAAATCGATTGCCAAAAGACCGATTTCTACCGCGCGTAGTGAAGACAAGCCCCTAGACTTGTGTGTCTGTGCTCTGCAAACCCAATTTAAAATGTCTTGGCCCTTTCAGATTTATATGATAATATATGATAAGAATTAGCCAAAAGGGCAAACCACTTACCTATTAATCTCCTAAATGTCAGAATTGCCTGGGCTAATTCACAACAAATTTTAGCAAAAATGTATTCTTTCCTTCAACCCACTTCCCCCCACACACATGTGATGTGTGTACTTAAACTGAGAAAGGACCTTTCTAAGGATTTTAATGAAGGGTCAGAAATCTAATTTATAATGAAAACATAGTTGCAGCCTCAACTGTGGAATATCATAATCTTTTCTTCATCACCAAGGAGAGAGTAAAAGCCAGAATCAACAAATGAGTAAGTAGAAGGAGAGATTCACGAAACCTCAAACCTCACGCAGTTAGCTCACCCCAAAACTTGTCAATAATTAGACTTTCAGAAGGAAGATAAATTATGGTGAATCATCTCTAGGATGTCTGATGTCACATCTGACCTTTGACATCATTAGTGCAGACATAAAAGGCTTTCTATATAACAGCAAGTGACTTAGTAATAGAACGAGAATGGACATATTTCTTATGGTTGGCTTTTAGGAACTCTAGAGACTTTTTTCACCACAAAAAAAATATGATGCCCTTGTAGAGATCACATCATCTGTGTATGTGCTATTGCTGCTGGGAATCAGCAGGGAAGGGAAAAGTTTATGAACTGCTATTGTAAGAGAAGCTGCAGATTATTCTTACTGTAGGTATTATTTATTCCATAGTCAAACCTTTGTTAGGAGAGCATTAAGAAAGCACTCAAAGTCGGAATATATTGTTTCTTTTAAGGATGCACTCATACCCTTAACTCTGCCCTCTTGTGCATGTGCAAAGCCAGATGTTTGTCTCCACTAATGTCTCTATGGTCACTCTAGTGTTACAGAGGAGATTGAGATAAGCCCTAACAGGGGAAGTGGAGGAGTCTCATAATGTGGGAGAATCGCTGTGCTGCTCTACAACATTCCTTCCTGGTTTCTCCCCGCCCTGATGAAGGGGAAATGATGGGTGTGTGCTGGACTGCAAAGGAGCGTAGCTGGATTACGCTAGCTCTAACTGGCATGATGGTCAGAGGGCCTAATAGAGCCATTGCAACCAGATGCCCCCCAGGATCAAGAGGACAAAAATCCATCTTTGTCCACCATCCCTCTGAAGTATACTGCGCATAGTCCTGGCACACACAAGGAAGTGGTCTACAGTCTTTTATTATTTGGTCTCGTGCCATTTTTCAAATACAGGTTAACATCATACCATTTTTTGAACAACCTTAGATACAGGTGTGCCGTGGCCCCTCTTCTTCTCCGCCTCAGTGCATGAGGGAAGGAGCACACTTTGCAGATAGTTGCCAGGTGCCACACTGGCTATATGACCCTACAATGGCTGTATTGCATAAAGCCTTCACGGGACTCTGCTAGGACAGTGCAGCTTTGCTCTGCAGGATCCCTAGCTGCAGAAATGTAACCCTGAGAATTTATCGCTCCTGTACTTTGTTTCTTAATACAGGATGTGTTTTAGTGTCAAACATTAATGAATGTGCAACTTTAACCATGGTTTTCAAGCTGATTTATAGCAGAGACACCAATATATTTTCTAACGCATTCATTCAGTATTCTTTCTATTAAAGCAAACAGATAAAGACCAAAAAGAAAAACATGAGAAAACAAAGCAACAGTTTGTTTCTATGTAGGTATATTACAGCTCCCATCACACCTTTGAGTTAATAGAGAAAGGTTAAAGCTTGATGTAGTTTAAGTTTCTAAGTGTAAGAAGTTTAAGTTTCTAAGAATTTTTTTAAATAGCTTATTTTAATTTGTATATATAAGTGCAGATTAATTATTGATTTTAGGAGAAAATTTTACTTTTCTGCTTTACCATAATAGAAAATAGAAAACAAAAACTGAAAAAGAAAAGAAAATACCCCCGTCTTCCTTTAGTAAGTTGCTTGCATGACCATGCAATTCAGAGTCTCCATTTTAGAGGAAGAATGAGATCATGGGCCAATCTTATATTGGTATAAGAGTCGCTGGCATTACGCCAGCACAGAATTGTGTTGGCTGGGTGTGCTTGTGTTATACATGCAGCACTTAAAGGAAGTAAATTTCAAGTGTTAATGCTGCTGCATCAATATTAATTCAACCAATTTGCACATTTAATTCTATCCATTAATAACAAACAGTACCATATTACCGTTTATATTTAACCAGAATAGACATGCATACAAACCATACAAGCATGGACATGTGCAGCGTGGCTGAGTTAACGCTGTCAGGCTCCTATTCTTTGAGCACTATACTTGATCTGTCACCTCAAGTTTGCATTAACTAACAAACTCGCCATGGTCAGTGAAGGTTTAGATTGGGACAGAATGTATTGACCTATCAGTAATGACATATTATTACTCCATTGACAATTCTGCATTACTGTGTCAAACAGACAAAGAAATAGCAGTGATTAAATGCTCATGTTTCTCTTCCACCCTTGATGAGATTAAAGGCCAGTAACTTTGACGTCCAGAAAAGGAAATACTGTTACAAATCAACTTATAAATCCACCTGTTGAGTTCACTGCCACATGAGGGCATTGGAGACAGAGAATGTGGCACGATTTTTAAAAGGACTGCATAATTTTACGACCATTGGTTACATTTGAGGCCTTGTGTGTAAGGTAAAGGACAGAGCATCTGCAGTTTAAAGATGGCTAATGACAGATTCAGATAGAGTGCATTCAAGTGACTAGATAGATCTTGGATACTTTATTTATTCAAGTTTGTGCTATACAAATTAAAAGTGCCCATCATAAGCTCTGGGTGGCCACAAGAACTCTTAAAATACATCTCATAAAAAAATGGACCCTAGCAATTTCCTGCAGACAGAATTATCCTGGCAGCAGCATAAATATAACAAATATTTAATAAAACCCATTAACAAAATCACCAAGGAGTGCTCCCCCATCCACTCCCCAGCCTTGCCCAACTTCCTGTGGGCCTTGCAATATTCCCTGGAGGTTACAAATTCTATTATGGACCAAAGAGCGAAGAAAGTTCCAAAGACCCTCCCAGCACCTTATTTGTTTTATACCCTGGGGAGAGAGGGCATCTCCTAGATAGGTAATGTCTCAAGTATTTAGGGTTGCATAGATAAAAACCTACAGCTCAGAATCAATCCCTGAACCACTAGGCAGCTCGTGCAGTTCATACAGCATATGTTAGGGCAGGGAACCCTCTTTTTGTTTTGTGTTTGCACAGTGACTGGCACAGTGGGGCCTTGGCCCATGACTGGGGCTCCCAGGTGGTACTGCAATGCAAATAAATAATAATTACTATTATTATTTAATCATAATTATTAATTGATATATAACAATAGAGTAGAAGTTAATGTGCTTGCAAAGAGATATATACTTAGCAAGTAGGTTGCTGAATTTTGCACCAGCTGTAGTTTCCAGATGGACTTAAACCATAGCTCCATGCAGACTGCAGTAGTCTAATATGGAGGTGACAAAGGATATAACATGATATAGTAGTATATATGTCCACATCCCAGTAATGATCAGTGTAGACCAAAAATTCAGAGATGATAGGTTGGCTACTAAGGACATCTCTGGAAATTTTGAAAAAGGACTCCAGGGAGTTAGTGTCATAACTTTTTACATAATTACCTGTCAGAGTGATGAATTTTTCCATTCCCCAAATATGCCATCTCTTAAAAAAAAAAAAAAAAAAGAGCCAAAGCGTCTTTTGCATGGAGTGGGCTTTTCTTCTCCGCTGTAAGGAAATTATTTTAGGGGACTTTTTGCCACATGAAGAGAAATCCTCTCTTTGCTTATTAATTCTGCTACTTTCCCACAAAGGCAGGCTACTGCTAGGGTACCACACATCCAGAAATTTTGTCCAGTTAGTTATACCTTGGTGTCACTTACATATTGCCTTTGGCATGAATCTGCTTCATGGAGGTCAGAGCAGGAGAAAGGGAGTCCGGATCCTTGGGTTCTGTTTCTGGCTTTTGGGGCATATCTACATTACCAGTTGCATTGATTTAATTAAATCAGTTTCCAAATCTATTTAGTTAAATTTGTGCAACCCCTTACATTGGTTTCAAAATGACTGATACTGAAATTTAATATAAGGATATATAATATGATATAAGGCAGTCAAAGGTTTTTTTTACCCACAAAAGTTAACTAGAGCAGTACAACCCCCTAGTGGATTATATCAGTATAAAGGATGTTTATATCAGTATTGCTATTCCTGTAGGTGAAAGGGAATAAGTTATTATGGTATAAGGCATCTTTATAACTGTTTCAGTTAAAAACAAAATAAAATAAAAAAGGCTCACCCTTCATCACTTCCACTGAAATAGATATATTGGTACAAAAGCTGTGTGTAGAGCAGCCTGTAAACTCAAGGGAGTTGCACCAATTAATTAAATCAATTTAGAAATGAATTTAGTTGCATTGGTGCAGTTTCAGTATGCAGACATGGCCTCTGACTGACTCACCATGTGTGACTTTGGTCTAGTCAATTAACATTTCTGGGTTACTATTTTCTGTATGTAAAATGGGAATAATAAATACCTCACTTTGCAAAGCATCTGAGATCTTCAGATGGAAGGGCCTATGTAAGTGGAAAGTACAATTATTCATATTTTTATTGTTCCATCAGTAACACACACAAGAAATAAACAACAAAGCACCAAAAGAACCTTTGGAAATGTTCTATTTCATAACAAGCCATGTGAAGAGGCTTAAGTTACTTTCCTCAAAGCAAGTTACTGACTGTGAAACTTGCTGTTCAATGCATGAGTCAGCAGCACCAACAGGAGAGTCAAGTCCTGTTAACAGCACCTTTCTTAGTTCCCCTAGTTTAAAATTTTCATAATACCAGTAGAAGCCCCTTAGGTACTTGGCAAAAAGTACGACTGATACAGCCGGCGGGGGGGAAGGGGAAGGGATATCATCCTGCAGGGCACTCTCTGAAGATGGGAGGGAAGCCATTTTTCATTATCACAGGTACTAATCTCAGCAGGTTTGCCTCATTATCTGAAGAGAATGTCCTTGCTTCTTATTTGAGAGTGGGATCAGATGGGCCAGCATGAAAACCGACTGTCTAAAGAGATATGTGTGTTGTCATTCTGGGAGGGTGGCAATAATCGCATATCCCCCACTGTCACCATCATCAGAGCGTGTCCTCAAGCCTTCTGCTTGTCTCTGCCATTTGAATTCTCTCCCTGTGTTAAAAGTGAAAGGAAACATTCTTTTTTAAAGTTGTTTAAAAATGCAGTTTTACTTTGAATTGTGTAAAAATGGCATGGGAGGGGTCCATGCTTATTATCTCTCAACAATTTCCAAAACAGTTACTGCAATTGTTCTGCAAAATTCAACCTGGGCTCTGAAAGTCAAGCCTGAAATAAATGTAATAAACAAGAATAAAAATTATGCAGGCTTAAATTATGGCCTCACTGGCACCTGTGCAAGCCAGTGTGGGTTTGCACAGATGCAGCTGATTAGAATTTAGTAACCAGTTCAGTTGCTGATGCACAGGAGGGAAAAGAATCCAGCTGCTTTGTCTTAAATGTTTTGGCTTTGAAAGGCTAGTAGGCCTAGCAAGCAGTAAAGTTTTATTTTTTCCATTTAAGTAAATAGATAGTTCTTTCAATACTAACATAAAGCAGATCTTCTGAATAAGATGATCCAATATTATGTAGCTGCCTTTTCATAAAAGTTCTACTGTCTTAAATTACTCAGTGGCAGAGTATATAGAGTTCAAAGTTGCAAATAAATATTTTTAACAAATAGAAATCTATGGGGTAGTCAGATCAGGATGAATTTGACACAGAATATTTAAAATCATCTCTGTGTTTACTTACCCACGAAGACCTGAATTCGGGTTGCTGTGTTTCCCCAACCACAGATGATACTATCGGTAACACCTAAAGTAGTGCTGGTTCTGCAGCTCTTTGATCTCTTTGGCGTGCTAGTTACTATATCTCATCAAACATAGGAAGGGTAACACAGGACCCTGAACTTAAAACTTGCCAGGTTAAAACAAAACAAAACACAGTTTTTCATCATTTTTTGCCTTTTAGGAAATTTCCTGATATATCACCATCTATTGGCTGGATTCCAGAAGGCATCTTTGTCTGCAGCTGGGAGGACATCTAGGACTGAATTCTTCTCTCACTGAGTTTAACAAATCCAGAGCAATTCCACTGATACCACACCAGTGTCACTGAGAGCAAATTTAGTCCTGTATCATCTCCCAACAATAGAATAAGGTGTCTTTGAGTTTCCACCAAATCCCTGAAGTTTGTATTTTGCATGGCGACACTGGTGCAGCTTCAAATGCTAGCATGAACTGATGGTTTCCCAACCATGGACTGACTAACTGTGCTCTCACTTCCCCAGGCTTTCAACAGTTGCTTGCCTGACTTCTCTTCTTAAGAAGAGCTCTTAGTAAGCTCCAAGGCATGTCTCTCTCACCAACAGACATTGGTTCAATAAGAGATACTAACGCACCCACTTTGTCTCTCTTCTCTCCTTGCATCCTTTTCATGTCCTAAACTCCAGTGTTTTGAGTTCACTAGTACAAGAGAGAAACAATTATTAATAAAGATCAAGAACACTTATTAAAAATGCAAGCAGGGAAACCTGCCTCAAGGAATCATACAAATGAGTGAGGAATATAATATTTATAAAAGTAAGTGCAAGCCTGGAATCATTTCTGGGAAATAAAGCATAATGTTGTCACTTGGTGCTGCAGCAACGTGCCTCTATCATAAAGAATACTTCTGCCTGCCTCTAGTATTTCAGTTAACATGGTTGTGGGACAGGTAGCTAGCTTTCATAAACACTTTGTTTTTTTATAGTACGACTTTAAAAGTGCCACAGCCTAAGCACAGGAAAGGGAGTCAGGCCCTCCAGAGTGCTAATTTCAGCTCTGACAATGACTCCCATTGTTGCCTGAGGCATGTCATTTACCTCTCCAGACAAAGTTGACTTCCATGGGATCAGTCTTTGACTCTCTGACTCCTTTTCTGCACTGGTAAAAAGGGAATAAAATAAATGCCTATTTCATAGGGTTATTGTGCAAACCAGCTAGCGCAACTGGAAGAGAAAAAGTGCTACTATATTATTGTAGGAAATGGAAAAGAAATAAAAGAAAGAGATACTGTTACTGTTGATCTGTTTGGGAATAAAACTGAATTATGTTATGATTTTATCAATATTACACTATGCCTTCAAAGATTTAAAATAAATAACTTTCTGACCCCAGGTCCTCTATTGATTTTATAATGATTTCAAATTGAACACATTCAGTTTTCAGTTCAATTTGCTTGCACCCTGTGGAATTCCTATTGGATTCTTATTAGAGACAGGATAAAATAATTCCAATGAAATCCAAAAAGAGGGTTTTCTGCATGGGCTTTGCTCAGCAAATGGGTATTTAACCTTTGACCAATGACGACAAGTCTCCTTTAGCTCTATTAGACCAACAGCAAGCCACTATAATTAAATAAAAAAACTGTTTAGAGCCCTACTGAAAATGTCCTGGGAATTAAACCATATGGCAGGGATAGGGAAAAAAGACTTTCCATATGCTAATGATGCTTGATGTCTGAAATAAATTAGATCCATTAGAGTTTATGCTCAATAAAAGAAAGACTTTAAGCACTCCAAAGTTAGTGACTCGAGACCGATTTTGGCTCTGAAATTCAATCTGCCTACTTATTAATTCTTAGTGAGGCTCTGGAGCAGACAGGAGATGCAAAATCATAATTCTCTGCTGAATCAGAATTGTAAAGTACTAGGGGTTTCTTTTTCTTCTTTTTTTAAATTGAGCCATTTTTCATACTTTCCTTTTTTTGGTTCCCCTCATTAATTTGATTTTGTTCCCATTTTTGTTTAATTTCTTTCTTTTTAAGGTTTCATTTATCCTATTTCAACTGAACAGAGAACCCAGAATGAATATGGATTTTCTTGTAAGTTTAATGTTTGATTTTATGTTTCTAGTTACTAATGCAATGCTGTTACTTGGTTCAAGATTTACTTTTAGCCCAGCTACATGTGCATCGGGAAAGAGGGGCCTAATGTACAGTGTGAGTTGCATCCCGCTTGCATAATGGGAGGGAAGGAGCGGCAGTGTTATAATTGTCCATAGACTCATGTGGGAGAGATAAAGTACGTGAATTCATATCTTTTATTGGACCGACTTCTGGGGGTGGAAGGGACAAGCTTTCCAGCTACACAGAGCTCGTCTTCAGACTTCAAGTCTATTTAGTTTGAAAGCTTGTCTCCTCCACCAATAGACAATGGTCCAATAGAAGATATTACCTCACCCACCTTGTCTCTCTCAAATCCTGGGTCTGGCATAGCTACAACAACACTGCAACCAGCTCATGTGGCATGATGACCGTCCTCATGAATAGGTGGATAAAGGAAAGGGGATAAGCTGGTGCTTGAAAGTCAGAAACCAAAGGGAGAATCCTATTCATATCTAAGGGGGAGTAGGAAACTGTCAGATAGGAAAGTATTATAAAAGTTTGGTTAAAAGGAGAGAGAGAATATGGAGGAGATGTAGCATCTTCAGGCTGGAACTCAGAGTTCTGCTTCTGAGAACCTGTTGTTGGACAAAAGTGGGTTGCATTTTGAACAATGGAGATTTTAAGAATACAGAATAGCTAAGAGCAGATAAAGTTTGATCAGTCCCTTTCAATATCTGCCATAGCTCACCTGCAAGGCAGACTGGCTTATACCTTGGGAAAGCAGAGAGCAAAAAAATTCTTTCTCATGCTCTAAATTAAATCAAAATGGTGCATAAGAAATAATTGATCTGTTTGCAGTTTCTTTGCTCAGTATGCTTCCTCTAATGGTGGAATATTTTGCTACACACACAGCACATCACTTTTTGATCATGTATTCAGGTCTTTTTGAAACATATCTGGTAGAAAGCGGTGCTCGGTATTACCCTGGGATTAGTGCAGAAGTTATGGTACAAACAGTGAAAATCTCATGGGCAGACCTTGTTCCCAAAGGAGAGCTACAGTGAATTTGGCTTCCTTTTGTAAATTATGGTAATCTGTGTTGGATTTTGCTTTTAGTAGATTGTGGTTGCTTCAGCATTTGTCCAAGCATTTGTCTCATTCCACTAATGAGATCTCACCATTTGTTTTGCTCTGTTTTTGCAGGATTTTTGTCTCAAATGGGGTGTAGAGGGAGGTAGGACATGCTCTCGAAAGAAACTAATGACGTGGAATATTACACTTAGAAAAATATTCTAACTCAGTACACACACATTATCAGGACGTGCCAGGTGTGTCCACAAAAAGTGGCCTTTTATTTTTAAAGTAAGATGTGGAGTAAAAAAACCTTTTTATTATCCAATGTACCACTAAATTAACATTGAATTTTTCGCCAGGAATTGCTATGGTGTTATGCCCCGTTTAGCTAAATCTCCTTTATAAGTCTAGTTATAAATAGTTTGTTATGCTGTCTAGTTACTAGACAGATAGCTATATAAAGCATGAGAAAATAGCTAAGAAAAATCTAGGATCATTTTTTCCACTGAAAGGGAACAGTCCTGTTATACAGCTTTGGAGATGGATTTTCAGTTAACCTATAAAAAAGGTCTGAAGGAAATGACAGTAATATGGATGTAGCCTCTTGGAAATTCCTGTGACCAGACACCGCTGAACAATGTTTCATTCTTTTTTCCCTCCAGCTGCCCCTGACTCAGATGATGTAGCTCTCTATGTTGGCATTGTGATAGCTGTAATCGTGTGCCTAGCTATTTCAGTGATTGTGGCACTGTTCGTGTACCGGAAGAACCACCGTGACTTTGAGTCAGATATTATAGACTCCTCAGCACTAAATGGTGGATTCCAACCTGTTAACATCAAGGCTGCAAGACAAGGTTAGTTGTCATTTCATTTCATGTAGATCAATTCAGGCAGATGCTGTAAGGAAATGGTCTTCAGGGTGCATGAATTATATTCGCTAGATGCTAGTTGCCCCATCATAGAGAAAAAAGGTTATGCTCATTTGTTTCTTATAGTCAAGTGTTAAAGCTTGTACTGGAATTTTTCAGACCAACTCTAGAGCATGAAACAGATGAGTATAAACTTCAGGAGAAAAAGAGCTGGAGAGACATACAGAGACTTGTAGAAATAAGGATTTGTATATGTCAGTGGCAAATACATCATTGGCTACAACAGAAACAAGATTCATTCTACCTTGTCTTAGAATAATACTCTAATAAAGTAATTCCATCACATTATATTTCCCATTTTACTGTCTGATAATCATGTTTACTGTGACCTCTCTGCCTGCATGGAGAGATGTGTGGGAGTATTTACTACTGAGAGATGAGACATTGCTCTGGGAAAACAAGGCGCAAGATTCAGTGGGTGGAAGACATAATATAATGGTCAAAATTTCTGTCACCAGTTAATAGTAGCATAATTATTTGCAGACATCATCAGACAGAAAATGAACATAGAAAGCTAAGACTGGCTCTTGGAAGCTACACATTTGGTCTGAAACTTCTGGCTTTTGATGTCATTCTTTGTGTATTAAAGTTACATCAAGAAAAAAGTAAAACCAAATAGAGAGTTGTAAAAATGGAACATTAGCAAGAGCAGCACTTTCTTTGCCAAGGATTTGTTTAAAGCTAAGCTGCAGAAGGCACTGTATAACATACTGTTGATGACAATCCTGCACTGGCTGTGGGTGATGAGGAAGATGATCCCATAGGTCTTTTCTATCTCTTTTTTCTATCATTCTGTCATTGGACTGGTTGAATAAATAGGTTAATGAGTCTCATACTTAGCATTTATGGAAATAATTAATTAATAAAACTGGTTTAGTCTCTTATCTCATGGTCTCTTCTACTGAGGCCTGGCATGTCATGTTTGAAGTCAGAGTACAGACTGGAAAAGAATACAGGTTAAAAATCCTTGGAGTAGGGTTGCACTGTCGTTTTCTGTGGCAATTAGATTCCACAGTGATAGGGCCTGTGTAAATCCCTGGAGATGTGTGGATGGACACAAAAGGAGGAGAATATCGGTCTGTTAGGGCTTTGCGTATCATTCCCTTCAATATGGAGACACGAATAGATTGGCACCACTAAATTTTCACCGAGAAGGAAGTCCTCAGCTTTGGGGATACAGCCATGGGTAATACTATGTTGTTTTTTCTCATTTCCAACACAGATCTCCTCGCAGTGCCACCAGACCTCACATCTGCTGCAGCCATGTACAGAGGTCCTGTCTATGCCTTGCATGATGTCTCTGATAAAATCCCAATGACCAACTCTCCAATACTTGATCCACTGCCCAACTTGAAGATCAAGGTGTATAGTACCTCGGGCGCAGTCACTCCACAAGACGACTTGTCTGACTTCTCATCCAAGTTATCCCCACAGATAACTCACTCTCTGCTGGAAAACGAGACCCTGAACTTGAAGAACCAGAGTCTTGCTCGGCAAACAGACCCGTCGTGCACTGCTTTTGGCACCTTCAACTCCCTGGGGGGTCACCTGATCATTCCCAGTTCAGGTAAGTTCTGCTCTTATCAGCTTCAGAGGTACCTAGTGAGATTTCAAAAGTGGTGGTGGTTTCATGGTTTTAAGCAGTGCCATCTATCTGTTCTTTTAGGCAGAAAAAACAAGGTCACTCCTTGGAATATGATTTTTCTATGTTTAACTTAACCACCATTTTTTTTTCCATTCAGGTTTACTCAGTTATTTCACATATCCTTTCCCAAAAATCCTGGCTTTCTTTAACGACAAATCAGAAGACTGTGACCACTTCCTTCAGAAATATTAGACCTTAGAACTTCCCTGTGTGAAGTGGGATTCAGCATCCTTGACATTTTCCTTTCATACAGATCCCCCAAAAAATCCAAACAACACAACTTCAATTCAGAAAGCCTCACTTTTGATATCATACATAAAAAGGACAAATTAATTAGAAAACAAATCAGTTGTTCCAGTTCCAGTTTGCTACAGACTGTGCAGTGCTGAAGCAAGACAGCAGAATACTAATTTTCTGCAGGTGATTAAATAGTTTGCCTAACAGAGATTACATGGCTAAGGAAACCAGGACATTGAATGTGTCTTTTTCATATTTCTTTATCAGAAGCTTTTCAGAAACTGCACAAGTTAGTAAAGAAAAAAAAGCCTAAATTCTGTTTAGAGCTTGGAAAATGTCTACGCTGTTATTTTAGCTGGATAGTGGGACCCCAATTAACTAAATTTTTCAGTTAATTCAGCTTCAGTGTGATGGCCTATTAAGAGAAGTCGGTTGGGGTAGATGTTCAAATCTGCTAGAATATCAAATCTTCACCACATTCAGGGCCAGCTTCTTAAGTGCTCAGCACCTGAAACCAGGACCAGATTTAAAAGAAACAAAAAACACAACTGCGTTCCTATTTAGACACCAAATGAAAGGGTTAGATTTCTAAAACCCCTTTGACTCTGGTGATCCCTATTCTTCTTACTGGATGCTGAATGCTTTTGGAAATCTAATCTTTTTCATTTAGGGGCCTAAATGAGTATTGAGCTGTTGTATTCTGGGGAAAAAAGTCTAGCCTAATTGTGATTTGTTGAGCTCTGTTCAAAATCTAGTTTATATTGCTGTAAACCTGAAGTTCAGACCTTTCTAGTTAGAGGTCCAATTGATTCTCAGGTTGCTTTCCACTGTGTTTCCACATGCACTGTAAAGTCTTTTAGATGTATATAATTTAATTCACGTATTAACTTCAGTTTATAGGTGAAAAAGTACATATCTATTGCTAGTGTCACTTCAAAAATAATTAAAACAGACAGGAACAAATATATCCATCAGCTGTAACCCTTTACAGTGGGCTTCCAGTAATATTTATCCACCAATTAACAGTCAGAAGTCCCTATAATTCCTCTCTGCACATCTGAAGACATACATGGGTGAGGCAGCGTGCCCAGAAGCTTAATGTATCTGGGCAGTGACAGACCTACAGGGAAACAAGTTCCAAAGTCAAAAGGCATTCATGAAAACCAGCCTGCCAGCTCTACCCTTCCTTGTAAAACAGGACTGCAGCTCAAACACATCCACTGGTCACAAGAGTGGATGTAATGCATGGAGAGAGAGGTGATCTCGTGTAGCCAGGCCCTAAACTATTCATGTATTGATGAGGACTGTCCAGTGCATCATTTTGTAAGGCCATTTGCACACAGACACACACACACACACTCCCTTGTGAATATTCTGTTCATAGATTTGCTTCAGCTGTCTAGTTATAATTTTATGCAGGAGAAATTGAAATCCCTACATAGATTTCTGATTGCTCCTGTTCAGCAGTGGCAGCTGATCCAGAATTGCCCTGCTGCATAGACTACTGAGTTCTTGTGCCTCGTGTCCATTTTCTGGGAAGCCAGTCATTACATTTGTGAAACTGCCATCACATAAGCACAATGCACTGCAACCAAACAGATCACTAACTTGTGTTCAGTGCACGGCAGACCTGATCGGCCAAGTCTGGCTGCTGGAATTCTGAACCATTCTTTATGAATGGGCATATAAAGGGTGTCAAGTATCCCCATATTGTCCTAACTATTGGATAATTAGAAGTTAAGTACATCTAAACACTGGATGCTGACCACATGACCAGCTCCTCCCAGAAAGAAATGGCTCTTGCTATTTCCTGGGCCAGTATTCTGCTATTTTGTGGTTTTGTTGTTTTTTATTAAAAAAGAAATGCCTGGGGAGAGATGTTCCATTACAGCTGTTTGCATTTTTAGACACAGTTGTTGGTTTTCCCCACATTTCACAAGGTAAGCAAAAGAGTAACCATCTGTTTGTTCCTTAAATAAAACAAAAAGGGAGGGAAAATATCCAGCTATCCACTCCAGTAATTCAAAACATACACATGGGAGGCACCGGTAACCAATCAAGTGACAGTAGCCAGGGCAACAGTAAATATTACCTTTGTTCTTGGGGGTTGATTGGGAATCTGGCATGTAGGGCTTTGTCTTCAAAATTTCCTGTCATTCTTCATCAGAGACCTGGTTGCTTTTCTTTCTCCATTTCCTTTTATTTGTGTCTCTTCTGTTTTGCAGGCATAAGTTTGCTGATCCCTGCAGGGGCTGTTCCCCAGGGAAGAGTCTATGAAATGTATTTGACAGTTCACAGGAAGGAGAACATGAGGTAAAATACTCTACTTGCAGTGCATTTGCTTGAGCACTAATTACGCAGAACTGGACGGGAGAAAATGTACTAACTAAAATCTCCGATCAGCAGATATTTATGCAAAGCCAGTTGTGTTGAGGCTGCTTATTGGTTTTAAAGCAGACACAAGTGAGAGCTGAGGATAACCTGGCCACAGAGCCAGCTCTGATATTTGCTTTTTATAGGTACTGCAAAAAGCTTTCAAGCTTAGGGGAAGCTGAATCCAAGCTAGAAGTGAGAATAATGCAATAGCAAGAATTAAGTAGCAGTAAAAGTATATGGGTAACCTGTTGCAAGGGGCCTTTGCTCAGTGGAATAGAGGTGTGAGAAGGGCTGCATGCTCCATGCTACCCTAGGGAACACAAATCCCTGTGGAGGAAGAGTGGTTGAGGAAGGATAAGAGGTACCTAGGGGGATTTTCGAAAGCACCTAAGCAAATTCAGTGTACTTTCATAGTGACTTTTTTTCAATCCCACCAGGCTCCTCTCTGCATCCTTTAGGTGCCTAAATAGCTTTGTAAATGAGGCTCCCAGGCATTTTTAAAAGTTTTACCCATAATACCTAGTGGTTCTAACAGAGGGCCGAGAGTGAGAGCTTCCAGTCTGATATTCTCCTCTCTTCATCTAACCACCTCTGTGACCTAGGACAAGTTACTTAGGGTCAGATTATTACCTGTGGCACAACTTCAAAGCTTGGGGTGAGACATGGGCTATACCACCCTAGGAAGAGTGATTCAACATTGTCATTCCCAGACACACGCTGCATCACAATATCTTACCTCCTTGCTCCCGGGGAACAGCAATTTTCAGCTGCCCTATACCATTAGCAAAATATTATCTAACCCTGCACTGGCTCTGGTCCAGCCAATGAGTAGGGAACGGAGCCAAGACTCTACCAGTTCCCAACCCTCCCTGCCCATCTGCTCAAGGGAGGAAATGTAGTCCTGCTTACTCCTAGACGCCCAGACACAGGAGTGAGGTAACTGGCATCCCAATATACAAAAATGTTGCTTATTCCTTACTTCCCTGCATAGGCGTGTGGTCCATGTCACAGTCTGGCCCTTAATAATGGCAGAAAGGAGGCCTAAAAGGGCAAAGTATTAGTAGCAGCAATTTGAGCAAATCCACTGAAGAGAAAAGAGAAATCCTATTCTTTGACTGGAATAACGTGCACAAAGACTAAATGACAAATGTAAAACTAAGTAATCATTATACAGTGTTATGCCTTTTTTCCTCCTTATAGCTAAATTCATTTTTTGGCTCAGTCCTTTGATAGCTTTTGTTATGCACTTAGCCATAGCTGTTTATATACTGTATAATATTGAGCACTGTTCTCTGGCTTGGTAGTCTTTTGAAACGTGCTAAACATAATCTGTTTAAAGAAAAAATAAATAAAAAGACTTTTTTACATTACATTATTTATGCTCTCTGTTTTGAAAATGGCAAATTACAAAATGGCCTTGTCTATACTCACAGCCCATATTGATTTTTTTCATGTTACTTTGGGCCGTATTTTTAATAAGTCTAGCAACCTGTACTGAAAACGTATTCATCTCTTGCAGAGGGAAATTATAGCTAACCCAAGGAGACTTTTCTTTGCCTTGATTTGAATGGTGCTTCTGAGATAGTGTCCTACATTAAATTTCTCTGCTCTTCTCAACACTATTTACTTCCTTCTGGAAGGTGGGGGTGTGCACAAATCAATTACCCAGAAATTAGTCCTACTAGTTGTTCTTCAGACATGGAAGGAATCATTGCCTCTTCTCCCATTCAGTGATGGGCACCCAAACTGGCAGGCCAATCCTTGTTTTTACTCCCCTTTAAGGGCCATGAAATCCACTCTACATGGTTCACGATAGCAGTTGCTCTGCAGGTGGTACTGTGCATAAAACTGGCTTGGAGAAGGCATGTTTAAAGTAGTGCTGTTCTGTTTAAACCTGAGAAACAGAATTAATGTGGGTGTGCGTGTATGAAGGCATGAATGGAAAGAGGAGTTCTTGCAATTACAGGAAAGATTTTCTGAGAGAGGAGAATACTGAGGTCAAATACACCATGGAGGAAGCAGAACACATCATACATGTATGAAGGTGCCAGTTGACTCTAGAGGAACTTGGCATAGGCTCATCTCACAGGGTGATCAGACATAATAAAGAGTATGCAGAGCATAATGAGATTGTTCAATCCCAATCCGCTACTATGTGCTTTCTCCAGAGGGGAAGAGAGCCACCTAGCCGCTCACAGCCTCTTCCCAGATTTCTGTACTGCAGAAAAGCCCGCTGAGGCCAGTACTTCCTGTGCAATATGTCACATCAGGCTGGCGCTGAGATTCCTAATAAGGGGAGTGCTAAGTGATGGTGGATAATTCAGATACATATTTGACTTAGATTTTTCCCAGCACCTATTTAGAACTCTGGGCTTTTCACGCTTTCTAAGAGCGGCAGTATGTACAATATTTCACATGAGCTACTTAGGCCTAGATTTATAAAGGTATTTGTGCATTCGGTGTTGAAATTGATTTAGGAGCTTAAATCTCATTTTCAAAAGGGATTTAGGCACGCAGAAGCCAAAATCCCATTGACAGATGATGGGATTTAAACTCTGAAGTGCCTAAATCACTTTTGGAAATGAGATTTAGACCCCTAAATCAGTTAGGCCTTGCAATGCTGAACACAGCAACACCTAATACTTTTAAAAATCTGGATCTTATTGCATTATCGGTAACCATTCCTAGAGCACTTAAAACTGCCGCAGACCCCATCAATCACTTCCCCAGACCCCTCATATTATATTACATATTATAACATCACAGTGTTCCAGGATCCAACCCATCAATCTCCCCCCCCCGCCCCCCCCAAACACCCAGAAACAGCAAGGTGGTGAATGTAATGAGTGGCACATGGATATAGGAAGCTAACTTGTGGTGCTATAGAAACCCAGAGGGAATAATACATAAAGGACTATCTTCAGACAGTCACTTTTTAAGGTGAAGTGTGGGCTTGAGTTTGGTAAATAAACCCTTGGAAATCCTGAGGAATTTAACTTTCTGTGTACCCTGAGTAGATATTTTCAGCAAACAGATCAGAATAACTTATGGGAAATATATTGTGCCTGGGCTAAAAAATCCTTTAGCGCATTTCCATGATGACATTTGAAAAGCCAAATATAAAACTAAAACATGGGATGTATAATGGGAACTTTGATCCAGACCCTGCTCTCAGATGTATGAATCTAACTGGGAACCAACTTTGGTCCTCTTAGACTTAGGTAAAGCAGCACAGAGTTTCCTATATTACATGCTTGGGGACATATCTGCAGCCCCCTGAGATTTAGTTCACACTTGTTTCAGCAAAATATGAAGCAATTCTCATAGCTCAGGCTAAAACAGGAAGTCTGTTATTCCTCAAAATCCTGCAAATTCCCGTCCTCTCTTTCCTCCCATGCTCTTCTAAACTCTAGAACTGGGGTTCGACAGCCCCGGGCCCTTTAACTTGACACCAGAGCTCCGCTGCAGCTGCCCCAGGGCTCCGGAAGCAGGGCTCCGGGGATGATTTAAAAGGCCCAGGCGGTAGCGGAGGCCAGCGCCCTAGGCCCTTTAAATAGCTGCTGGAGCCCTGTATCTGCTACCCCAGGTCTCCAGCAGCAGGGCTCTGGGAACGATTTAAAGGGTCCAGGGCGGTAGCAGCAGCCAGAGCCCCGAGCCCTTTAAATAGCCACCGGAGCCTTGCGGCCACTACCCCAGGGCTATGGGGAGATTTAAAAAGTCCAGGGCTTCAGCTGCCGCCACCGCCCTGCGCCTTTTAAACCATCCACAGAGCCTGACAGAGCCCTGGGGTAGTGGCAACAAGACTCTGGAGGTGATTTAAAGGGCCCGGGGCTCTAGATGCCGCTACCACCCTGGCCCCTTTAAATTGTGCCCAAGCCCCAATGCTGCTACCTCAGGTCTCCTGCAGTGGGGCTCTGGTGGCAATTTAAAGGGCCCGGGGCTCCAGCCACTGCTGGGAGACCCAGGCCCTTTAAATTGCTGCATGGGGAAGCTGGTCGGCCCCAGTACGGCTGTGACAGTGCTGTTCCTGGCGTGACCCACTGAGAGAGTCAGATCAGGACAAATCGCTTCCAAAAGGACAACTAGAGCCCAAAGCTGGGGTTTCTCCACCCTAAAGGGTTACCAAACCAGCCAGACAGAAAAGACTTTGGTTTCGCCCCACTGGCTAGCCACAAGTCACGCAAGCAATTCCCTTAGACACTCCAGCTTCCCAGTATCACCACCAGCAGCCACCTGTCCTGGGGACAAATGGTTATGAAAACCAACACCCCAATAAAAGAAAACTGTTCTTCCCAATTCCAAAGAATCAGGCCCCAGACCCAGGTCAATATACAAATCAGATCTTACCCACAAATCACGCTGTTGCCAATCCTTTAGAATCTAAAATCTAAAGGTTTATTATACAAGGAAAAAGATCTAGGTGAGAGTTAGAAATGGTTAAAGGAAATCAAATACATGCAGTAATGGCTTGCATTAGTTGTAGAATAACTGCAGGTTCAAATCAGAGTCTCTGGAATACATTCCCTGGAGGAATGGGTCATCAATCCTTTGGCCAGAGCGCCCCTTTGTAGCAAAGTCCCATCCAGAAGTAGGAGCCAGGCTGGAGGCTGGAGACTGGAGATTGAAGACAAAATGGGGATGAAGTAACACCCTTTTATATCCTTCCCAGGTGCAGGAATATTCTTTGTCCTTCACTGTGGAAACTTTCAGCAAAATGGAGTTTGAGTCAGTTGGGCAACTCCTGCCCCCCTTGCTAAGACACAGGATGTGTCTGCCTTCCCTTACTGGGTACATTGTATAGCTGATAGCCTTAATGGGCCATCAAGCATGGCAAGGAATGCTTAACACCAAGGGCTCTGAAATGTCCCCAACAGCATAGCACAATATTTGGAAAGACAGACAGTATAGAGTCAATATTCATAACTTCAACTACAAAAATGATACACACATACAGATAGCATACTCATAATCAGCAGATCATAACCTGGTTGTAGACACCTTGTATGACCCCCTTTACCTAATATTTGGTGCCACTACAGGACCTTGGTTGCACCAATGGTTTATATGATCCCAGATAATTTCAGTAACGTGACAACGGAGCACCAGTTCTTGCCGGTACACCGTACCAGGGCGTACCAGCTTACTTACACCTCTGCCTCTAGATCTATTTTACAGGAGCCCTCTAGAATTTGATAGAGTTCCCTCCACAACCTAATAACACTGTTCTTTCCATTGACTGAAAGGACTGGGTATCTGAGGACTGTGGGGTTTTTCTTTCATTTCCTCCCCATTAAAGTGTATGAGAGCAGGAGAATCTCTGTGAATGTTTTACCTTTCCTGCAGTGAAGTGAGGCTTTAATGGTTCATAGTAATTGCTGGTGTCCCTTCAAGGCCGCCACAGGATAGTTGCTTTCTGTAAATGTGTTAGGGTAGGGACGGACAAGGGTGGTTCTCTCTATTTACAGCTTTCTAGCAGGATGTTTTTCTATTACTCTGCAGTACACTTACATGCTTTACTCCTATTGCTTTGAGCACGGTGGGCTGCAACTTTGATCCCCTTGAGCAATAGCAGAGCTGAGTGAAGCTTTTGTGTTGACCTTGAACCCACTGGAACTAAGCCAGAGTTGAATGTTCACTATGTTTGGGAGCTGGTTGTGGTGAGGAGGAGGATGTTTGCAAAGTGGGGAAATGTGCAGCAAAGTCCACAGGAATATTCTTCAAACAGGCGTCCCTCCTCCTGGCCAACAACTACCCTCTTTCCCCATGTCATCAGACTCTCTATACACCATTGCTGGCTTCAGGAGAGTGCTCAGTTTCCTCTTTCCCACTTTGCTGCCTCCTGGAGCTAGGTGACCTCCTCCCTTGGCCTGTGGCAGTGCCACATCTACATTGCAACCTTCAGAGGAATCTCAACAGGGTCCTTCCTATCTAATTTGTGTCTTTTGTTGGGGAGTCAGAAAATATCCTAATTGAATTCAATGGAGCAGCAAGACTGGGAAACACTCTTGTACTGCAGTGGCTGTGCACTACGGGGCAGGAGTTTGTAGTTTCTCCTAGCAAGGTTGCCAGTAAACTCTCAGGTCTTACCTAGCAGTCGTGCTAAAAGATGAAGGCCAATTGCCTGAGGGTTCTAGGGACTCCATGAGGGTTCCATTGCTATCTGCTCTGGCAGCTTAGTGCAAAGTTGCTGGAGTGGGAAGTGGAGGGTTTTCCTATACTGTTCTCCTGAGTATGGGAAGGAACGATTCTGTCTGGCCCCACCACCCGAGGACCCTTCGAATGAAATGCAGGGATGGTGCCACAATGGAACAGAGAGAACACTACTCCATGTGAGTGTTTCCAAAAGGGTTCGCTGGGCTTGGGAAGCAGGAGGCGGCGGAAGAGACAATCTTGTTCCTCCCTCCTCTGCGAGGCAAAAGTAGATAAGGAGTTTCTTGGATATGTGTGTTTTACAGCTGGAAGGCTGGGAGGATTGTTTCTTTGTGGGCAGAGCTTGCACGAGGCATAAGAAGTCTGGGCAATTGCTTAGGGCCCTGAGCAGCTCAAGGGGTCCCTCATTCACTTTTTTTAGTATGTGTTGGGGGGAACATTGGGGCACCCAATAGGTTAGCACTGGGGTTGTTTGTCAGACTTGAACCTTCAGGCACCTTAAGGGTTTGGGTCACCACTTATCCCTCATGCATCAAAGTGCAAGCTTCTATTGAGCATGTTTTTGCATAATTAGCCATTAAGGGGGCTTTATGTCTTCTTTTGAAACATCTGGAACCAGTCATTGCTAGAATCAGGCTTTTGTTCTTGATGGACCGTTGGGCTGATCATGTATGACAGTTCATGTGTTCTTATGTGAACCAAATCCTGTCGGATTGCACAGCTTTAGGAAGAATTTTATTAAACATGGCACAGGGAAGGCCATCAGGATTTTGTTCCTGCACCAGGCACTCTAGTTTAATATGTACAGCAGAAGACTCTGCAGAGATGCAAATGGGGCTGCATTTCACAATACCAGGGAAAGTGTCCTGTCCTCTTCAGCACAGCTGCATGAAAGGCCTAATTTTGCTTTCTGTGTACAGAATAATAACAGATATTTATACAGCACCTTTCATTCCAAAGCACTTCATAGCTGTGTATAGTCAGCACCAATAAAATGCAGCTGTTGGGGAGAGGAAGTAGTGCCCATTGGCTTTGCAGAGAAGACCCTTATGAAAAGTACCACTGGACATCTAACAACCACAAAAGGCAGAAAGGACCTGAATTCTGAAGGTCTCACCTAAGAGACTCACTTAAACTGAAAATTGTGTGGATTTCAACTTATCTACCTCAGAAGAACAAAGAGGGGCTGCGTCAGCTGTGCCATAATTTGAACCCATGACTCTGGGTAGTAGAAGTATTTCAAACCTTGTGTTGAGACAGTTAAGCCATTCCTCGGAAACCGATAATGGTGAAATTACTGATTAATTTGCTCCACGGTGTAAGTTTGCCATTTTCACCAGTAAGCTCTTCCTTGAGTGGAAAAAAAAAATCTGCTAAAACTCTCTGCCCCATTCCCCTCTATCCCATTTTCCCCAACTGTCCTAGACAAAATTAATCTCCTAGATTCAGCAGCTTGCCGATTAATTTCAATGAAAAATCCAAGCCAAAAACCAAAATGCTCCAACAGCCATCAAAAGAGAGAGAAACTTCATTTCTTCTTTCCTCCATAGATAGAACCAGCCAGAAGAACCCTGGGATCAATCCAGGACACTAGTTTTTAACTTGAAAGAGAGAGAGTCAGGCAGCAAAAACCATCAGTAAAGAGAAAATAAAGTATCCCTCTCCCCAAACTTTCCATTAACCTGACTAGAAGGGTGACCATCTGTTGCTATGAGTTATTTATTCCTCTCTCCCCACTCTGTCCTCTGCTTCCTATTTTGTTGTGGGTTTTTTTGAGAACAGTTCTGATTGCTGGTAAAATCCACAGTTAAGCACTGCTGAGAGCAATGCGTGCCTGTTGAAAAGGGGAGATTTGTCTAAGAGTGCTCCCATCCGCATCTGGAATAGAGACAACAATGGCCAGAAGGTCATAACTACCTTAATGGAAGTGATAATGTTCTATTACAGTGGGACCTACTTGAATGAATAACTCCATTAAAGGCATAAAGCTGGTTGCCGAAAGTCTGTATATTGTGACTAAATGGAGAATTTTAATAGCAGATTGTTCTTAACTAGCAAATGTAGGAGGGAAAAGTGCCTGGAAATGTTTTAAGAGCTTTCAGTTGTTGTATACTTTTCACTGGCTGCAGTAAACAATGAGCTGAATTCTGCTCTCATTTACACCAATGTAAACCAGGTATGGCTCCCCTGACTTCAGGGGAGTTACTTCAGATTTACACAGATGTAGCTGAGGCCCCAGTCTTGCCAAGCACATAAACAGATGATTAATCCCATTGATTTCAGTAGGACTGCTCTCATGCTTAATGTTAAGTATATGTTGACGACTTTGTTGAATCAAGGCCTGCAAGAAAGATCTGACCCCATTTATAAAGATGTTGATAGTTTTCTCCCTTCAAGAAAATAATCCCCCTTTCCTCCATCAAACCTAAATCCAACACTTAAAAGGGATCTTCTATGACCCATAGGAATTGCCATATTGGATCAGACTGAAGGTCCATCCAGTCCAGGATCAAGTCTCTAACATTGTCAGGTACCAGTTACTTCAGAGGAAGAATGAATAATCCCTATAATGAACAATTACAGAATAACCTGCCTATAGGGAAGTTTTTTATCCCAATCCCCATCAAATAGTGGTGGAAACAGAAGGGTTTATGTTCCTATTACGTTTATCCTATCTAATGCAACGGTGTCTGTTCTCATTAACCATATTAATATCTGCTCCTTTGTTTGGATGGAAATTAGAGACAATTAGAGATGTACAAAATCTGTTGGGCCATTTTCATCCATTCCTGTGGCAATTGCAGGATGTTTCTCTATGTTGTGTACTCTGTTGTATTTCCAGACTAATTTTAAATGATTCATTTTTCAAAGTTTCAGCTAGTTGGTTTGAGAAACTCTTGGACAGTCCAGTAGATTTCAGAGTCCCCTTTATGCAGTAACCTAGATGCAGTCTCATAGAGCTGTGTAGAGAAGGGATTATCGCTTCCTTGAACTTGTTACATGCCTCTTCTTTATGTAGCCCAAAGTCATATTTGCTTTTTTTGCCACCTTATTATGCTGGAAGCTAACATCTAATTTGCTGTATGCTATCACCCTACATCTTCACTTTTACTGATTTCCTTGCTTGACATAACTGTGTCTTGGATTCTTCCCCTCCAACTATTAGTGGTTTGCATTGTTCTAGAATTAATAGTTTTTGTAGTCTGCATATATTTTTAACCTGTCTAAATCCCTTTGCATTATTTCCTTGTTTAGAAATTGTCCTTGAAAGGTTATTGAATCCAGTCCCCTGCCTACACTAGCAGAACCAAGTATTGTCCTCTAACAGATTTTTTTTTTTTTTTTTTTTTTTTTTGCCCTAGATCTCTAAATGGCCTCCTCAAGGATTGAACTTACAACCCTAGGTTTAGCAAGCCAATGCTCAAACCACTGAGCTATCCCTCCCTTATTATTTATTATCTGCAAATTTAATGATTGTGCTATTATTTATACCATCTTCTAAATCATAAGTAAAAATGTTGGGTGAAATCCTTACCTCACTGAAGTCAGTGAGAGTTTTGCCATTGATGTCAATGGGAACAGTATTTCTCTCGTTAAATGACACCAACATCTGTTGCACTCCAGGAGATAACGCCCCTAAACCTCCTTACATTGCTGTTTTCAAAGGCTTTAAGTGGGTTAGGTTATCTGTAGTCACAAAATTGGCTCAAACATTAGAAAACACTGAGTTGGGTCTGTTGCTAGTAAATGGCGGATGATGGAGAAGGTGACAGGGCCTGCAGCACATCCAGTCTCTGGCAACCTAATGAGTACAGGTGGCCTGTAGTAGGCTGCTAGGTTGCCTGCCCTACCTGATTGGTAGGAAGAGTCCTCAAACTAGTCCTGAAGCCCAGCAGCAGTTCAGTGGTTGCTCAAAGCATTTGCCCATGGGTGTGATGGCTCCTGCCCTTTTTGGCCACGGCCTTGCCTCACTCTAGTAACCCGGTCCTGACCTTCAGCTCTGATTCTGCCTTCAGCTCTGAAACTTGGCTGTGATCCTGGGCTCTGATTCCTGACTAATAAGTCCTGCTCTAACCACTAGGTATGACCACCCTCAACCTGGGCACTGGCAGGTAGAGTCTGAGTGTGCATTTGACCAGCAAATAGAGAATGCAGCATCAATTGTCCCCACAGCTGTAGGTTCTGGGTTTTTTTGTTTGTATGAGGTGATTCATGATCATGCCATGTTGTATGTGCCCAGGAGAAGGACACAAGCACTGAGAAAATGTTTTGTGTACACTTAACTGGAGATAAGTCTCATAGGTATGGTTTTGTCTTCTGGCTTTTCAGTTGCTATTTGCCAGTTGGGGAACACCATGTCAGACCTTGCTTGTCTCATCATTATCAGGTCATTACCAGCTTGCATCTCTGCAGGCTGATGCAGATAGCCTGACCTCCATGACCCGTATATTAGTCCGTTGACCTTTCCTCTCTTGTGTTACATCTGGTTCTATCCCAATCAGAGACTATTTAACCATTCTGGGCTGGTTCCTCACCACACTGCATCTTGTGTAGTCATTTATTCCTTTGTAAAATGGCTGTAAAATGGTTCCGTTAGAACACGATAATATTTTATGCTTAATTTGCACTCAGTTTGCACAAGCGGTAAATGGCTGCATATGTTGCAAAGCAGACCAGAATCAGGCCTGCTCTCTGTCTGAGCCCTAACATTTGTTATATTGTAATGAAAATCTATCATTGGCCAATGACTGACTTTATACTTCTTTGAGATTACTTTAAGTGCTATCATACTTCATTTTATTATGGGCAGTTAGCCTCTTTTTATTCCATACACAACAGTGCTTACATCCAAGCCAATTTTTAACTAGTCAGTCAAAAAAAGTCAAGATACTGTATGTAGAAGAGGCTTTATTAAGGGAACGATACATTATACCTACTGCTTTAATTTTGTCCATTCACTTTATAGTTCAATCCAAAAATCTATCATGTTTGTGTGACATGACTTGGTCTTTATAAGTCAATGCTTTTCTCCTTGCCCTCATGTTTTAGTTATCCTTAAAATGGAGTTAAGTTAACCAGATGTTTAAGTCTGTGGGTTTGTCACAGCTGTGACTGTCAGTACAAAAACTGTGATTTTAAAGATTTTCTAATAACAAGTCATGATCTTTTTAACCTACCGAGAAAGACTGCTCCAGGAGTTTTTACAAATCTGAATTCACTAATATCCAAAATACTGTAGTGAAATACAGGAGAGAAACCTGATGTTGAGGTCTGTTATCTACAATCTTAATTCAAAGTTGGGAGTGGTGGGTTGCATAGATATATGGTATAGACATACTATTATCCTTCAACCTCTTAATGAAAACAATTAGTTTTCAGGGGAAACAAAAAAGAATGATGAATAGCAGGAAACGAAAAATTAAACAGGAAAATACAAAGTCTGTGAATGTTTTAAGGTATTAGTTATTTACTGCTAGATTATTTAAATGTTATTTATTGAAAAATAAGGAATATTTTGTTGAAAATGTGACCTTGTGATTTTGTATGTGTGTGTGTGTGTTTTGTAAGGGACTTATTCAGCTCCCAATGAAATCAATGAAGAGACTCCTACAGAATTCCGTAGGAGTTTCATTCCCCACAAGTGGGTGGTTGTTCAGGAGTTTGTTTGTTTTTTGTTTTGCCATGTCAAAACAACCAGGCTATGAGATGACAGTTGACAGAATTGCTGTATTTTACTCATTTTAGGTACTACATTTGACTTTTCAAAAATAATTACCATAAGTTTAGTAAATTAATTAGCTAATTCTCATAGGACACACAGATATATATCATCTGGATTTTCTGTTCTATATAGATTTCAGCTTTTCCATGTCTGCCTTCCTTTTATCTATTTTTTACCAATAACTATATTGACAAGGGGTGGAATTTTCAGAAGCACGTAAGTCCCATTTTCAAAAGTGACTTTCAAAACTTGCCTTTCAGTAAGACTCAGGCACCTAAGTGCCTGGGTCACTTTTGAAAATGGGACTTGCACTCCTACATAACATAGACTATTCTGAAAATTTTACGCAAGGTCTACATTATTTTTAGCATTTTTTTTTTTTTTGGTGTAGACAAAAGCCTCGACTCTGCAGACACACACATGCATGCTTTTGCTAATGTGAGTAGTCCCAAAGAAATCAATGGCAATGTTTAAATGAATACAGGTCCATACATGATTAAGTGCTTGCAGAATTGGACCTGGAGGACTCAACTGTGAGCCACCCAGGTCCTGTGAGCCCATTGCATACTATGTTAAATTCAAGTAGCTTAGTTGCACAAAGCCGTTTTGGCCTTACACTCTCATTCATTCCCTTCCTGTTTATAAGAACTATATCCAGGATGGCTTTTCCTATGGTTGGATTTTCTGATTTCTGTAGCATGAGTTTGTCCTCTGTATAATTTACAAATGTCTTTGATGATCCATGTTTCACTGTCTTTGTAGCCACCAGTTGTTTGGGTGGCTAAAGTCACTCATGAATACAGTATCCTATGGTTTCAAAGTCCCTAGTAGTTATTCTGGAATTATTATTAATTATTATTATTATTATTATTATTTACATTCCTCTCATCCACTCCCAATGGTCCATTGCTAAAGCCCACTACAAATTCTCCTTTGTTTTTTATTTACTCTGTCCTCATTGCAAATATTTCACTACCACCTTCCTCATTATCACGTTGTATATTGCTAGTCTTACAAGTATGTGTGACATATTGCACCTATCCTCTCACCTTTTCTTTCCTTTTTTCTTTCTCCCTTACACACTATATCTCTCCACCATGGGCACATTTAAAAAAACTCATACTGGTTGTAAATATATTACCGCTTCTAGCAGAATTCTCCCTTTTAATTTAAGGGAGTATCACTGGATCTGGTAATCATATCGGAATATTGGTGGATCTAAAACCAGAATGCATTTTTTTAAAAGCGTGGCCATATTATATGGACACTCCAGTTATGAGAATCCTCTCATGAAGTTTCAGATGTGGTCACTACTTCATACTCTTCCTGTGTTATATGATTCTTCTTGTCTGGGCAGTGAAAAATTCTCACTCATGGTGCTCTCAAGAGCACACATTCATTTTTTCTCCATGTTTAAGACTGGGGGCTGCATTTCACTGGTGAGTGAAATGATGCTATGTATATGGTTGGGATCCTTAGGAATGAAGGATGCTGTGTAAACATGAGGTGTTATTTGCTCTTTATTCGCTCCGCCCCAACAAAGAGGTGCTTTTTACAAAAGTCTTTGTAAAAGTGGAAATCTGTAAGTGCATTTCCAATCCTTTTGCCACAAGGACCTTTTCTTTACTCTGGCTGCATCTGGGTCCCTTTAAATTCAGCTAACAAACACGCCTTTCTGTAATCTTGTCAGGCCACCAGTGGAAGATAGTCAAACCCTTTTGACCCCCGTGGTGAGCTGCGGACCTCCAGGAGCGTTGCTGACACGGCCTGTCATTCTAACTATGCACCATTGCGCAGAGCCAAACACAGAGGACTGGAAGATCCAGCTAAAGAACCAAGCAGCCCAGGGACAGTGGGAGGTGAGTTCACAGTGAGATCACAGACTTCCAGCATATGCACTGACTGAACACAGCACTCACCATCCTTGTCTTAAGGAAACAAACGAACGAAAAGACCAAACATACACATATAACTTTGATGCCTAGAGTTTGGGATTTTCATGGGTGAAACATTTTGCTGGCAATGGACTCAGCAGTGTCCTCAGGTATCTATGTGGTTATACAAGCACTGGAAATAGTTACCTGGTGCACTGGAGAGCACAGGCCCTCAGCTCTGGATAACTCAGTTCAAATATAATTCAGGTCCAAAGTGAAATGGACGTGGCTCTGATCCATCTTTATTACACTTTTATTTGTGACACAAAATAAATATTGTGGCACAATTCAGCATGACTAGCCAAGTCTGATCAAAAGAGGCTTGGAGGTACATCAGCAGAGTTGTTTGGGGGAAACTTGCACAGTGCTTTCTGCCTGGCTCTCCTTTGTTAACGAGCAGGTGGATTTACCCTTTGAGAACGTAACCTTCACCAGGCTGGTCTAAAGCACAAGAGAAATAGTTAATCCTAGGGCTGCCAGCTTGTCACAGTAATTAAGGACAGTGAGTTTCATCCTGTGTCTTTATGGAAGATTGCTTGTATTTTTCGTTAGCTCCTCTGTTCCCTTATCTCTGCAGTTCGCTCTGCACTGAGGAGCGCTCTTGGTCAATGTGTGCTGTTTCAAAGAAGTATGCACAATCAGGAGGGTTGGAATTATAGCTGTCTTTTTGGATTTATCTCATCTTCCTTTTCCTTGGCTGCCAACCAAGGGAGGACATTGAACATACTCTGCAATGCAAAAGAAGCTTGTAACAACACTTCAGTGCTGTGTTTGAGACAGAGAAAGAAAAATCTGTGCAATATGAACCAGGGATACACAGCAAATAGTTTTACAACTGATATGTAAAGACTTGTTTTCTATAAATATAGACTTTCGCTAATACTGAAACTGTGTGCCAGAACTCATAACAGTGGATGGCGGTGCCATTTTCAGATTGCAGTTCAAATAACAGGAAAATTATTCATTACCCATTGGAGAAATCCAACTCACTCTCTATCGGAAATACACTTTTCCTTAGAACTCTATTTTAAAACATTGTAAACTTAGCTTGCACTACGCAAAAGGTTTAGAGTTTGGACTGGGTGTGGATAAAAATCTAAAGCTTGAATCTTAAGCCAAACCAAGAAGACTTCTTAAGCAGTTTCATAAAGACATAAGTTGTCAGGAGAGTTTTAATACCTCCTGCTTCTGGTTGGCTAGACACAGAAGCAGAGTGGCCTTCTTTGTGGGATTCTGACACGTCAGGTTTCAATCTTAGCTGGCCACAATGGTGACATGATAGGGGGGTGGAAGGCAGAGAGAAAGAAAGGGCAAATGAAAAATATTGGGAAAAGGTCAGTTCTGGATCAATTCTAGAAGAGGAAATGTATTTTCCAAATTGGTTGCTGCCTCCCTAGTTTGTACTGCTGTTTTCAACAGGGTAACAGATAATAACAATGCTGCAGGCAATTCTCGGCTGCAGGACCTGGGCTATATGAATGTATTTAATGTTGAGTATAGCCTATCTTACTTCCTCGCTAGTCTCAGAGTGCTGTAAGCAACTCAGAGTGGGGGTGTATCACTGGTCTTGATCTTGCATGCGACCAGAATGCAGCATTATAGACTCATAGAGTATTAGGGCAAAACACACCCTGATGAGCTTGGTGGGATGCTTGAAGTCAGTTCTGGTAATGCTGAAATAACTGGATCCCCAGGTAAGGAAGTGGTATGATGCTCCTGTGCCAAGAATTTCTTTATTTTAACAGGAAGAGACAGTGGCGGTATCTATCCAGTATGTACATTTTGTCAGATTCCACCTCCCCTACCATTCTCCTGGCAGACTTGTTTGCTTCTGAAAAGCCTGTTTTTCTGCCACCATTCAGTTCTGTATCAGTCATGAAATTTGGCGCCCTGTGATTCCTCCTCTGAGCAGGTTTTAATGAGGGCAGCGTGACTGACATGGCACCTGGACTGATAGCAGCATGGACCCATTTCCAGAGTTATCCTTGAAAGAATATTGCCTGTGGCACCAGCTTTTCTCTAAGGGCCAGTGAATTCATGCACATCTCGCTGACTAATCTGCACTCCAGTGGAGTATCTCCCAGCACTGTACATATGTTTCTCATTTGTTTTCTTTTCATTACTGGCATCCCCTGATTTTTTCCTCCAGTCTCCTTTCTTATCCTTGAAAGAGCTGTTGCCCTGCTGGAAGTACCCATGCTGACACCAGGTCTGTGGCTCCAGCATAGTGAGTCTCATCTTCTCTCTTCTGGAAGCACTCTTCCATCTCTATCTCCCAACAGATGCTTGGATTGCCGTAGGCAAGGAGTTCCTGCCAGGACCAGCACAACTGTTTCATGTCGCGGACAGTACGGGGGTTGTAATCAGCATTGCAGATGGCAGCCTCTCTTCTGCCCTTGAGAAGGTTATGTCACCTTTGCAAATGTGCTGCATTCGCCCTTTCTTAGTCTGGGATCCTGAATCTGCTCCCAAACTTGGTTGAATCCAGCTGCTCGGTCCGCTGCCAGATACCTGCTCCTCACCTCATGACAGAGTGGATGAGTTCTGCAGAGTCTCATGAAGCCCAGAGCTGCTTTTCCAGAACCATAATCTATTACTATCACCTTTTATTTATTTTTTTTGCCAAGCCATTTAAAGCACCTAGTAGAGACTATAATGTACAGTTTTGAATGGGGAAAATGGCAGGGGGCTGTTTTCTTCTGAGCCCGGGGAAGAAGGTGAAAAAGCAGTCTGTTTGTATTTGATTTGTATGTATTTTGCCTTGTCCTGACAGTCTTGTCATAGGGGATTATTCTGATGAAGCAGCAGGTGATATTTTTTGCACATGTGGCATTCAGCCATCACTGAGGTTACTTCTGTTTGAATTCTAACAACCACTGATCATGAAAATTAAGAAATTAAGACTCTTTTTGTTCACTTAGATAATATATTGAGTGTTCATGTCTGGAGCTGGTCAAATAATATTCCTCAGATAGGTCATTCAACAAATATTGTTGCATTTTTCCTGCAAAATTTTTGTGATATTTTACGTAATTTGCCCTGCTCTGCTCATCACTCTAAAAGCACTTCGTGCTGCACATAAAACAGTAATAAGTTTTATGTAGCCAGTGGCAGGTATAGACCATCAGCACACAGCTCCATCTCCCTGTACCAGCCCAGAAGGGAATCTAGAAGCAGAGGAATGTTAAATTTGATTAATAGACAGGAAAGACTTAAGATAAATTCTGGGACTTGGATGAGTCCTGCAGTCAAGGCTCTATCTCTGAGTAGGCTTTGTCTGGCCCCTAGCCCAATCCTGATTAATGCAAGACAAATGGGCTTCTCTGGTATCTGCCCTTGGCTCTCTAACTCTGCCTGTTTATCCCTTAGGATGTGGTGATGGTTGGAGAGGAGAACTTCACCACCCCATGCTACATCCAGCTAGACCCAGAATCCTGCCATATCCTGACAGAAACACTTAGCACCTATGCCCTGGTGGGACAGTCAACCACCAAAGCAGCAGCAAAACGTCTCAAGCTGGCCATCTTTGGGCCACTCTCCTGCTCTTCGCTGGAATACAGCATTCGAGTCTACTGCTTGGATGACACTCAGGATGCCCTTAAGGTAAATGCTATACATTTTATCATCTACCTCTAGCAGGCTTGCAGTAATTGCAGTGAATAGACCCTACATGAATGGGCAGCAGCTTGTAATTTATGTTCCTTAGATCAACATTTCTGAAGCTGGAGAGCCTGACTCAAAAGGACATCTCAAGGCTGTTATGGGGAGGGGTGTGTGCAAGATGGTCTGGTACTGACACACTTTCTTCTGTGCCGCTGCTGGCGGCGCTGCCTTCAGAGTTGGGCGTCCGAAGAGCAGCAGCTGCTGGTCGGGCACCCAGCTCTAAAGGCAGCGCCATCACTACCAGCAGCACAGAAGTAAAGGTGGCATGATATAGTATTGCTCTACCCCCACTTCCAGTTGCCCCTCCTCCCAGCAGTGCCTCTATTTCGGGACTTGAAATATGGTAACACTACTTTCCACTTTTTGAAAGGCTTCATCGCTTTTGACAGCAAGGATAATGATTACATGCTCCATTTAGTGGCCCTATGAGTATCTATGGTAGCTTGCTACCACTTTCTGGGGGGTTGGGTTGTCAGATCCTGAAATGTTTCCAAAGGAGGGCCCAGCAAAACAAGTTTGAGAACCCCTGTCCTAGATCATTTCTAAATCATTTTATTTTAATTTTATTTACTTTTTGATTGGAGGAAGAACTTGACGACAAGACACTGTTTTATAGAAAGGAAAAAAAAACCCAAACCCCAGGTTGTCCTTTGAATAATGATTTCATTCAAATGCTGAACTAATTTCTCCCCCAGCATTCTTTGTTCCTTTGTTTACCAGGATCATAACCTGAATTCTGAGATTTTTGCATTAGTAAAAGGCCATAAGGTGCACAAGGGCTTCATTCGTTATTCATGTATTTTTAATGCTAAGTGTCAGCTCCCCCGAGATGACGAAATGTATAAATACTGCTATGTAAATAGCTGATAATGATAAAAGAAGTTCCTGGGTCATTAATCACTGCCTGCTTTTGTATTGCTTTGTTATACCTGTCTGTGTGATGGTTTTGTGCTGAGAATTTGCAGCTGAAATACATCAAGCCTATTGCTTTCTACAGCTATATACCGAACTTTCTCGAGCATATACATAAGTTTACACATACATTGTGTGGTATGTATAAATATATATTAATATGTATATATAGTACTCATAATGGCCATATAATGACAGATGCTTATTATAATAAATATGCTAACTCGTGCACATGTATGTATGAATGTAGGTTATTGAAAGATTTTCTGTAATCATAACCAGATTTACAAATGCCATCTATGTAGCAAGAAGAGTTCAAAGCCTGACACTAACTGATTAGCAGCACTGCCAGTGATATCTAAGCAGCATGGATTGTGTGTTGTGTACAGAAGAACAACGTTAACAGCTTTACTTAGAAACAAGCCACATAACACGTGCGCACACACTGCGTTAGTGTGGGAGATGTTTGTGTTTCTCAGAGTGTTGACATCATTGTGGCTGGAAAAGTCCATTTTCATCTCCAATGCTGTTCAGTATCATGTCTTCCTGGACATAACAGTTTATTACGTTTGTTACTGGAGTGGTGGGAATACTCTCTCTAGCTATGGGAAGTTTAGCAAAGCAGTGGACTGCAGAGTGGAATGGAGACTAGCATACCGGGGTCTGATTATAAACACCGGGTTTGTTTATAAATCAGCTGGAAACTTGATCTAGAGAATTATGATTTTGTCAGAGCTGAACCCCTTTGGAAACAATAATTATTTTATCATAGTATGATTTCTTATTCTTTAAAGTTGGGAAAAGGGACTTCTGTATCAACCAGGCTGAAGATCTCCAGAAGCCAAGATGCCCTTATGCCTATATTCCCTTTGGTCCATGTGGTCTAAATGGAATTTTCCATTGGTTTATTAAGCCCTGAGGTGAAAATAAGTGATTCAAAACTGCCTTGTAGCAAATACTGAAGCTGTCTGAATGCCGTTGTGAGTTTCAGAGTAGAAGGCTTGGGCAACAGGAGATGGCTGAATTCAATTAGACACCATTCAGTGGATTTTTAAAATGTTTATTTAAGCATTTGGAACTCTATCCAGTAAAGTTCACCTGAATAAATAAGACTGTGCAAAGGATCACAAGAACAGTTGAGTAAAATGGAGGGAAAATCCTTTATAACATGCAGGATAATGAATGGAAGAGAGAGAAATTTACGGAGTATAAATCACTGGAGAGATTGTGTTGATGTTAGGATGTCGGAATGCAAGATTGGTTTGTAATTTGGTAGTTAATCCCTCACTTCCTCCCCAGCACTCAGTTATTTATTCAGAATGTACTACAAAGGGCTCAGTGTTGGCAGTGTTGTGTCTTCTGGAGTCAGATCTGAAGAGTCTTTCTGGGTGTATCGCTGAACCAATGATAACATATTTGGTTTTACAAGGGCAGGCAACAGTTGACAGAGACTTGTGAACAAGTGCCTCCTGGCCTCCTATCCACAGAGTGATATTAGCATCGTCTGCTTTCTTCAGCAGAGGATGCGCACTTCAACCACAGTTTGTGGAAAATAAAGAGTCTTTGGAAGGGAAAAAGTAGGTTGGCCTCAGAATGAAGGATTATGAATGAGGTCTTGCAATGCATTTTGATCTGGCAAGGCCATGTGTGACAGATTCTACCACAGAGATTAAGGGAGAAGCATGGAAGATAACCCAAATTTGTGTTGTGGGGCTTGGTTCAAAGCCACCACTTTGCACTGCCATGCATGAGGCTGGGGTTTGATGTCTGGGTCCTCATCCTTTGCTCTGCAGAATGACAGGGACAGGGGATGCTTTTGTTATGGCAGCTCTTTTGGCTGATGGAGGGGCAACGCTGATGGGCTGCAAAAAGCGGATTATAAAATCTTGGAGACAGGAGCCTTCTTTTTGTTATGTGTTTGTACAGTGCCTAGCACAGTGGGCCTGGATGCATGATTGGGGCCACCTAGCACTACCACAATACTAATAAATAATAATAATTAATAAGGGATCCAGTCTACAACTAGAAGGATAGTGGTTGTTTTGGAGGATCTTGTGGGTTTGGGTGGAAAGTTGGAGAGTAGAAACAAGGGCTGCTCAGGACTTTTATAGAGCTTTCAAGGGATAATAGTGATTTGGGATTGGGGTAGATCAGAGAAATGGCAGACAAGACCTGGGTTGGAATTCCTCGCATCCCAGAGGAGAGGTTGCTGAATCTGCATTCCCCAGAGCTGAATTTAGGAATATTAAAGAGCAGTGGTGCTGGAAGTAGGGGTGCTGCCATACCCCCTGGCTTGACGTAGTAATAACAAACCCCAAATACTGGTTTCTATAATCAGTACCCCCACTATAAGAATTGTTCCAGAACCCCTGTTAAAGAGGAGCAGTTGAGGGGTGGGAAGCAGAGTGGAGGCAGTTTCCCCTGGCAGCTTTTTGGGAAGCTTCTTGGGGAGCCTTTTTAGGGGGCTATGTATTTATTTTAATGGCCAAATGCATTCGGTTATTATTTAGAAATAAGAAAATCTGACTCATACTGTATCCATCCCAACAATTACTAAGGGACAATGAGCGGTTGCTATAGAAAGCACAGTGCTGTATTTATCCAACGGCTTTTCCTGCTAATCATGCAGAGTAAAGTCTCTCTCCCTAGAACTGCCTGAGCAGGCTGGGGGGTCTAATGACTTGTCACAAATAATGGCTTGGTTATTGCGAAATCTGCTTGTTTCTTTTCCTTCTGTTTGTGAAGCAGAATCGCCAACTCCTGCTTTAATGCTGATTCATAGTAGAGTTTCTTTCACGCCACAAGTCCCCAACCTGAAGATTGTGACCCTCACCCTCCAACGGAGTTGCAAATAGGTTTCGGGGGATCACAACCACTGTTCCTTTCTTTATGATTAGATGTAAGGAGAGGACCTGAAATGTTTCGGTTGTAATATGGGGTCACAGTATGGAAATGCTTAAGAATCACTGCTTTACTCCTGTCTATCCATCTATCCATTTGAATGGTTCCTGTCACTCTAGTGGCTGGGCTCCTTTTCTCAATACTGTATGGCAATCATGGAAGAGACTGGTCCACAAGACAGCTCCCACACAGTGTCGATGAAGCAGATCACAATTTAACAAACTGCTTATACCTTCTGCCCCAATGTGATATTTGGGTTTTCAGTAGCATATTATTCATGTTATTTTCTATTGGTTATTTGGATTCATGAACATACCTCCTGTCTCATGGAGAAAGGCAAAACATAGATCTTCTTTTTGGAGCCACAAACTTGTATTAAATGCAAGTTCTTCCTGTTGCAGCTTTAATTAGAAGGCAGCTTCAAAATATTGGTAATTCATGTCTTGATTACATGGTTGGGGTGAGGATACTGAATTAGGGACATTGCTATGCAAAGACATATTTTATTCAGCCCCCAACAAGAAGATACCTAAGAGGTATCTTATTACTGGCTTCATCAAGGTGCTTATACAACGAGGTGTGAGGCACTTTCCCAGGCACCCAGAATTATGGACTGAACTTGTTACCCCTCTGCCTTAGCAAAAGAGACACTTGCTGGAGCTAAACAAAGAGAAGTTCATTAACAAAGTTAGTGAGTCAAGTGATAGTGAGTAAGACTAGTAGGAACAGATATGGTTACAAATAAAACAAAAGTATAAGAAGCTTCTTCTAGGAGACTAAACTTAACTTTAGCAGGCTAAAAATCTTTGTCTATGTTCAGTTTCTCAGCTAAAGTAACCTTTCAGCATCTCCAGCTTGTATGGATACAAAAAGGATCTCGCTTTCATGGGTACAAAAAAGGTTGTCCTTTTTGCTACTTTGGTGATGGACCAGCACAGTGTTCCTTTTCCTTCTCCTTCTCCTCATAGACCAGAAAACCTTTGAAATATATCCCCAAAGTTCTTCTCCCCCACTGTTTGTTCTTTGGTGTGCTGATGCCATATTGTTTTTCTTGTTCTCCTGTTAATTTGCTTTTCCTGTTGCTGAATACGCAAATGAAGCTTGCTTTGTGTTGACCTGCACAGTGCTTGATTGACATTGAAGACCTAGGCAGACAGGCAAATCAACATTCCTTTGTTTGGGAAAAACCTGTTTTTCTATCCTGCCTGCTTACATAGTTCATACATATTTTTGGTACATATCTACAACTTCTTGAATAACCCAAACATCATACATCTCACAGTATTTCTGATGGCCAGTATCAGATAAGCATTCATTTGACACCTTATACAACATTCTTTATAAATAAAACTAAGACAGCAATCTGTTAGGTGTAGTGAGTTTGTCAGGAGTTGCACAGGAGTTGCTTTTGCATGATAGGAATTCTTTGCCAGTGGGCATTGAGAGGAACAAGATGGGAGCCTGTTCTGACTTCTGTAAAAAGGCAGACTTAATTGCAAGATTTGGAACTAAAGATGGAAAGGCACAGTCTGAGGGTTTCTTCTCTTAGAAGGTAGAACAAACCGCCAAAGCGGCAAGTAATGCAATACATGGTGTAAAGATAGCACAGGTAAGATCTTAAGGCCACACAACATTACTTTACCGGCCCTTCTTCCCATTTTCAGTTTCTCTGGTTTAGCCTGAATTTGAGCCTCAGCTTCTTTCAGCAGAAGTTTACAGTGGGTTTCTTCCATTTCCATAAATGTCTGTCAGGGAGAAAGACCAATCTTTCCAAGCTCATATGCCTAAACTTAGATACCCAGATCTACAGTGTCTTCTTTTCTCACTAGCAATACTGAGGACTGGCAGCTCCTGCTGCAGTCCCAACTCCAGTGGTGGGGAAACTATATTAGTGTAGTCAAAGCTGCTATTCACACATAGGCCTTCTCAGTGTCTTTGTTTAACATATGTGCCAGTATGTATGCTTGAGACGTTGGTAGGTACAATTACTGCACAAAATACCATGAATCTTCTTTTAGCCATCCCAGAGAGAGAATTTTAACATAATGAAAAACTATAGTAATCAGATAATTACTATTGATTGCTCTTTAGACATCTTGATGAGGTAATTAGGGCACAGTGGAAAGAAGCTGGAACTGATTGATTGGCACAACCTTAATCTAAAAGGTTTCTAATTATGTTTCTTTTCTTCTAATAGCTGATAAACAAACATCATTTTAGCTTTAGAATTTCTCAGGTGCCAGGTTCGTTGGGGACATCAGCTTTCTCTCTTATGCTAACTAGGTACTGAATGTGATCAACATCAGCTTATTATGTCTCACAGCTGAAGTGGAAGCAACTTCAATTACCCCAACTTTTACTTTCTCTTGGTTTCAAAAGCCCCTGATTTCTTGTTGGTGTGTGGTGCTCGGTGTGCACCTGTGTGCGCATGACGCATTTTGTTTGTATATCAAAGCTAGTGCATGTGTGCGATTGTGTGTCTGGCTATGTTTATGCACAAGAGCAGCATCTGTGCATTTGTGCTTTCATCTTTCATATACATTGTCAGTGGCTGGCCCATATGTCATTGTGGGTAATATGCAGAGATGTGGAGAAAGCCCAGTATTCACTGGAAGTGCCATTACTCATAGGCATATTATTAATTTTGTATATCAGAGCAAAAGCCTTTCTCTCCTGACTCTCATCAGCTATTGATCAGTCACTGTTCCAGTCGCTCTCTGAAACATTGTGCTTTCACGCTTAGATACACACCTCTCTATCACAATGTTCTCTCTACTGTTTTGCAGTTTTTCAGCAGGTAATAATAGCTCTGTGACAAACAGGTTTCTTCATTCTGTTGCATATTCTGATTCACATGGATAATCTGATTGGTTGGTGCCAATCACCAAATGCATATTGATGGAAACACACCTTCATAGGTAGGAGCTCTTGAAGGCAATACATTAAGGCTGCTATTAAGTGCCCTCAGGGTGTGCAGTGTCCAGGGTGACACTTCATCAATATTCAACCATTGCCTGTGTGCTTGGGCTTTGACCTAGACTCTCTCAAGCAATTATGCAAGTCGAATGTGGGACCCAGCTTGTCACGTCATGTAGTTCCTAAAAGCAAACATGGGTGTGTGCAGTTCTCCTGGATAATACAGGCTATATTTGTGTTCTTACACTAGAAGTGTGATGTAAAGGCATAAAAGTGATGTGTGTGATTATTCTCAGACCCCTTCATACAAATGTCTTCCTTGTAATAGATGTGTGTTTACCTGGCAGTATTATTCCTTACAATGTGTGTGTGCATGTCCTCCCTGTTATACAGATTACCTCGGCTGCTGCAGCTGATCTTCAGGGAGAAGAAGTATAGCATGTCCTTTCATGGCACATTTGTAAATAATGTCTCTTTGATCACCAGCTGACCATTTTCTGTCGTTCTTCCTGAATCTTAGGAAGTTCTACAGCTGGAGAGGCAGATGGGAGGACAGTTGCTGGAAGAACCAAAGGCTCTGCATTTTAAGGGAAGCACTCACAACCTCCGTCTGTCCATTCATGACATTGCCCATTCTCTTTGGAAGAGCAAATTGCTGGCTAAATACCAGGTAAAAATGACAGAATGCCTGGATGATGTCTGAAAAGCATGGGTCAGAATAGAAGGGCTTAAAGATACGTAGCGACACGCAGTTGCGCAGTATTTTTTTTAAAAACGAAACACAGTTGACTGTTCAGGCTCCTGTACTCAGAAGGTCTTGAGGCTGTTGCCCAGAACCAGCCCTCTCCCCTCTGTTACACACAGTGTGTATTTTCAATTTCTTTGAGCAATGGAGAGGAGTAAAGGGCTTGGTTTCTTTTAACCATCCTCATTAGTGCCAGGCCAGATAACAGGCCATGGTTTGTTTAATTTTGAATGAAAATCAAAATTCCCTTTTAACAATGCACTGGGAGAGACATTTTGATCAGTACAATCAGAAAATCTGCTTCTGGCAGGAAAATGCAGTGCTGAGAGGATGGGACTTAGGGCACGTCTACACTAGAGAGTTTATAGCAGCGCAGATGCACTGATACAGCTGCACTGCTGTAAGGTCTCTAATGTAGCCACTTTCAGCCAACGGGAGAGAGCTCTTCCATTGGCTTACCTACTCCAGCCCCCACGTGCAGTAGTAGCTGTGGTGTCTGGAGAAGCTCTCCTGCTGACAGTGCTGTCCACACCGATACTTCTGTCGGTGTAACTTACGTTGATTTATTCACTCCCCCAAGCGACACAAGTTATGTCAACATAAGCTGTAGTGTAAGCATAGCCTTAGAATCGAGGATTACTACCAGACAGAATACATGCATCCTTCAGCCTGTTTCAGCATTGGTCATGAAGGCTCAGTCCTGAGAAGTGTGGTCTGCACTGAGCATTTTAGAGGACCCAGGCACTTTGTACTCAAGCAGCCTTAAGGAAGCAGGAAAACAAACACACCCACCTTTGTAATGTGTGTGTGAGAACAGCGGAGCATCCTGGGATTTGTGAAGGTTTCTCATCCCTGAGGGGCTGGGGAGAATTTGCTTGTTTTTATTCTGTCAGTTTCCAGTGCATGGTTCAGTTGCTAGTCTCCAGTGCAGTAGATGCTTTTCATAGGACGCTAGACTGGGCACCACAATCCTGAAGAGCAGAGCCAAGTCTTCTTCAGAAAGGCCACACAGTATCTCCTCACAACACTCATGACCCTATTTGCCATATTCATTCCAGAGCCTTTTGGGAGAATTTGCTGAGATACATTAAGACTGTAGATGCCCAGGATCAGTTCAAATTTTTCCTTAATTTTCTTCCTGCAGGAAATTCCCTTTTACCATATCTGGAGTGGGTGTCAGAGAAATCTACATTGTACCTTCACCCTGGAAAGGTTCAGCCTGAGCACGGTGGAGCTGGTTTGTAAACTCTGCGTACGGCAGGTCGAAGGAGAAGGACAGATCTTCCAACTCAACTGTACGGTGTCAGAGGTAAAGGGCCCAGCCATTTCCACACTGACCGGTGAGGGCGGAAAGTGGCAAGACTTTCACAGCAAACTTGCTTAACTTGCCCACATTCCCTATGCTTGTTTGCCGTGCCCATTAATTCTCTCCTTCCTCCTGGTGGATGGGAGGTACCAGGCTTTCCAACCTCTCTCATGACTGCTGTTGGTACTTTCCCTTCTCATGGATGCTAGATAGCAGGTGTGAATTCAGCTGCCTTCTTCACTCTTTCCTCATGTCCCTCCTGGCTGCTCAGTTGACTTTTCTCTATTCCTCCTCTGGAAGGAAGCATCCTTCCTTCAAAACAGACCAGGGAGGAATGGTAGGTGCGTTCCTGGTGTCTCTCCCTTTCCTCCCTGGAGTTCCTTATGTCCCCTTTGCACATGTGAGGAGGAGAGGTCTGTTTCTTCAGCACATCTTCTTTTACATTATTGAACATAGAATGGTCATGTCCCCTGACGTCCACTCACACTTCCAACGTCCATAGTTCTCGAAGCACCAGGTGTTCATGAGGGAGAAGTGTGCTGGATTCATATAAACCAGTTTACCCTGAGCCCTGACAATAACTGCTATGAAATAGGGAGCATAAGACATTAGATGTGCAACAGGTTTTCCCTTTCAGTCTTTGCTCCTGCCAAGTTCCAGCAGCTTGGCATACTACGTAAAACGGTTAACTAAAGGTAGAGCTGTATCTCAATGAAAAGGGAATGGCTAGCACACCCTCATGGTCCATTTTCCTGTAAGGCACCAGTCCTCTTTTATATTTAACTGTATTTAGTTATTTATTGATGTCTACATTACGCCGATCAGAGCCCTGAGCACACGCATGTTCTTTAAAAACCAGTATACACCATTTACCGAACCAACGCCAATTTTCTAGATCCTCTAAAGCAAGTCTCTGTTATCACACACTCAAGCAAAAGCCTGAAGAAATATATGAGCCTTACAGCTCACTTCAGAGATGTGTGTCACGCTTCTTATGTAAAATCAAACTCTTTTGGTCACTCAAGGAATGGAGAAATGTAGAAGGCTGAGAAGGGCAATATCCCTAGGAGCAGCAGTAGGGAGGATAATCTGTAGATCTGAGAATGGATGAGTGCATCAGCCTAGGGAAAAGAGCCTGAGGGGCTGGGTCTTTTGCTTTGTTGTGTTCCAAAATTAATACCACAGGGGAAAAAGTGTTGGAGATGACACAGGAGTTTGGTAGTGGCACATAGCTAGGGTCTCTTTTTTTGGTGACTTTAGGATTTGAAGGACTTTAGTGCTTGGGGACAACAAAACTTAGTGGGAAGTGATTCTTTGTGGTTGAGGATAAGGGCAAGTTCTACTGCTCTGACCAACCAGTGCTTCACAAAGCAGCATCTGTGAGCAAGGTGGGAGCACACACCAAGGCATGTTAGCCACAGAGCCCTCTGATGGAAGTCCCACAAAGGAGAATTTCTATCCATCTGGATTTTAACAAGATTGTGTCGTGGCATACCAACTAGATGCCCGGGACACACCGTGCCCTGAAAGAACTTGAATGATGCAACATCAGAAAATGATGACATATGAGTCAGCTTGGAAATCTTGTGAGATTTACATCAGGAAATCACAACTTCATGATGAAACTAAGAGCAATGATATCATTTGTCTAGGAGGCAAACACATGTTGCAATAATAGAGAAAGAAGTAAAGAAGTATAAAAGTGGTTGCAGCATGTTGAAGTTGGTGATATGTCAAGGTCTCCTTATGGTTTGACCTTTATAAGTCGAACACGAATGGCAAAGGAGAGCCCAGGCTGAGATACAAGACAGGAGTGAGGAAACCCACTCTGATCACCAAAGCAAATGCCATCTTTCTCCTATGTCCTTTGTTTCCTATGTAGTATGAAATGACAGACTGGTTATGTCTTGTTCCCCAGCTCAAAGTCCTTCTCTACAGAGAAATAAGCTTGGCCTGCAGACCCTTCTTCTCTCTTTTCCACAGTCTGCTACAGTGCAGTCACCATTTCCTCCCAGAGTTTCATGAGCCCTTTGACTTGCAAACATCTGGAGTTAAAGGCCCCGCTGACATTAATAAGGAATGTCACGATACCATAGCAACCACCAGCACTTTCCAATCCACAGGCTATATGAGCCACACAGCTTCACCCCTGCTGGCTTTGGATGGTGTTTTCATTGTCCAGGTCCAGCAGGTCTGCAAAGTTCAATAACTGTACAGCTCCAACAACAACAGAAGAAGCAGAATTTGAGAAGGGTGGGGGTCTGTCCCTTTGATGACTGCCTTCTGTCTGGATTGCACATATGCCAGTTGATGAAAAGGATGGTAGATTGGGCATAGAAATAAATGAAAAGGAAGTTAAAATCCTCCCTTTGTGGAGAAATGATTCTTCAAATAGTGTAGCTGCAACATAAAGACTTTCTCCAGGATAAATACATTCATTTAATTCATGGTTCTGCTGCAGTATGATTCTTCTGGGTAGGATGGACGGGAGAAATGTCAGTGAAGTTTCTCCACAAACAGCTGATTGATAGCTTAGAATAATACATAACTAAATCAGTGTAAATGAGATAGTTGTGAGGGTTGGTAAGGAAAATAGAGAGGGTTACATCTGTAAGTCAGAAGCTGAGATTCACACCCAGTTGGTAGTGACCCAAAGTTGTCATCAAGGGGCTGCTGACCTATGTGAAAACGTTGGTAGCCTTCACCTCTCAATTCCTAATGAATGGTGCCTTAGATAGTATTATCATTGGCACTCCAAAAGTGATCAGAGAGATAAACAGTATGAACCTCCCCCAGTATCCAAGGCACTAATTGTATCGTAGCTGCCAAGGACTGCAAGGCATGAAGAATGAACTATCCTCTCACCCCTAAGGTACTGAATCACATGGGCAAGGTATTTGCAGGAAGTTTGTATTGAACTTTCCTGTGCTGTACATGCTCTCTGGATAGACAGGGGACTTCAATCTCCATGGCTTGACAAGCTGACACGTTTTATCAATTGCTACATTCATTTTTAAAACTTAACACCACCGTCCCCCAATCCTCTTCCTGAATTATTCTGCCTTTCATTTTCCTTATTATAAATCCCTATAAAGGAACCAGTCAAAGGGTCAAGATCAACCAGGCACAACTACAGTGGAGTAGGCATCATTACTACATAGTTAGAGCAGCTACTCAAATGTAACTATTATTCTGGCTGAGAAAAGAGAGGGGGCAAACTCTGAGCTGTGAAGTCATGGAAAGTGAGTTCTTGTGGGTGACTTTCGGAAGGACTGTGAGATGACAGCCGAAAGTTGCTTATTCTGCAGGGTCCTGACAATGTGCACCATTACCCATAACATCTGCTTGGTTATTGGGTGTAAAGTTGTATATTCAACTGGGGATGATGTAACATTAAAGACAGATGGTAAAAGTACTATCATAAACAATTACTCTATAAGTGCTGCGTTGAGGTAATCTCTGATTTAACCTAGCAGAGAAGTGAAAGAATTGATGGTACCTTTAATGAAACTCAAGTACACACTATAATTATCTTCTGCTGCTTATATGTAATAGGATCCAGTAATAGTTTCAAAGGGAACAGAAATAACGCTATTGTCTTGTGCTGTGATTCCATCTAGCAGCGATTAATGTAAGGAGAGAATAGCACTCACTAGCGAGGCTACGGATCATGAGAATGGCTCATGATCCGTAGTGCATGGTGGCATTCCCACATCCACCGTGGACGGGGCAATCGGTGCCAAGAGCTGACATGCAGGACTCTGTCACCACATGAATTAGCATTTTTTGCTGTGCTAGTTTTCATGGCACGTGGCCATTGATGGCACGTGCCTCATTCAGCTTGTAATTACCAGGAACCCCACTGGAGGGCTTTTTAAAAATCAGCATTACATTAGCTACCTTTCAGTTATCTGGTACGGAAGTTTGTTTTATACTACAGTTTCATATTTGACTGCCTTCAGAACTCTTGGATGAACAACATCTGGTCCTGGTGAGAAAAGTTGGCTGAGGTAATCTCTTTTATTAGACCAACTTCTGTTGGTGAGAGTCACAAGCTTTCGAGCCACACAGAGATCCTGGGGACTTATGACTGTTTAATTTATTAAATTGTTCCAAAACCTTCTCTGGAGACACCTCAATCTGGGACAGTTCCTCAGATTTATGACCTAAAAAGAATGACTCAGGTGTGGGAATCTTCCCCATGTCCTCTGCAATAAAGATGAACGCAAAGAATTCATTTAGCTTTTCAGCAATGGCCTTATCTTCCTTGAGTGCTCCTCTGTCACTTTTATCATCTAGTCACCACATCGCCTGTTTGGCAGGATTCCTGCTTTTAGTGTTCTTTAAAAAATTCTTCCTGTTAGTTTTTGCATCTTTAGCAAGTTGCTTCTCAAACTCTTTCTTGGCCTGCCTAATTGTACTTTTCACTTAACCTGCAAGAGTTTGTGCTCCTTCCTATTAATTATCTTCACTAAGTTTTGACTTCCAAAGTTTAATGGCTGCCTTTTTGTCTCTGATGACTTCCATTACTCTACTGCTTAACCGTGGTGACATTCTTTTGGTCATCTCATTATCTTTTCTGAGTCAGGATATACATTTAGCCTGAGACTCTATTTTGGTGTTTTTAAAATGCTTGCAGACATTTGTGACACAGCTCCTTTTAATTTTTGTCTAAGAAGCCTCCTCATTTTTATGTAGCTCTCCTTTTTGAAGTGACCATATTGATTTTTGGGGGTTTTATCCCCCTTTATAAGGATGTTAAATTTAATTATATTATGATCACTATTACTGAGCAGTTAAGCTACCTCTTGGACCAGATCCTGTGCTTCAGTTAGCACTAAATCAAGAATTGCTTCTCCCCTTGTGGGTTCCAGGACTAGTTGCTCCAAGAAGCAGTCATTATGGTGTCTAGACATTTTATTTGTGCATCATGTCCTGAGGTGACATATACCCAGTCAATATGAGGATAGTCGAAATCCCCCATTATTTTTGTGCTTTCTGCATTTGTAGGCTCTCCAATCTCCATTTCATAATCACTGTCACTATCCTGATCAAGTGGTCAGTAGTATATTCCTACTACTATACTCTTATTGTTCAAGCATGGAATTTCTACCCATACAGATTCTATGCTACAGTTTGTTTCATTTACGATGTCTACTTTATTTAACTCTATGCTTTCTTTTACATGTAATGCCACTCCCCCACGAGTGCAACCTACTCTATATATTTCAAACCCTCGTATTATCATGTCCAACTGATTATCGACATTCCAACAAGTTTCCGTAATGCCTATTATAGCAATATCCTCAGTTGATGTGAGAGACTCTAGTTCACCCATCTTAGCAGTTAGACTTCTAACATTTGCATGTAAGCACCTGTACATTTTGTCAATATTCCGTTGCTTGCCTTCGTGTGTTGTATTTAAAGGGACTCTTACATAAAGGGAGCCTACCTGTGCTTTGCCAACTTCTTTCCTATCCTCTTTACTGGGTGTGACGGAGTCAGACCAGAAGGGTATAGGAGAGTGCTGGAAGGCAGGTATATCAGCCTTAGGATGTGCAGGTCCTTGTTCCCTGGATAGCCAAACAAAGGCTACTCCAGACCAATCAAGACACCTGGGGCCAATTAAGAACCTTCTAGAAAGGAGTAGAAACAGCTAGCCTAATTGCGACACCTGAAGCCAATCAGGGACTGGCTGAATCCAGATAAAAACCTCCCAGTTAGTCAGGTGGGCTGTGGGTGTCAGGAGCTGTGTGAGGAAGTTATGCTGTTGGTGAGGCTGAGTGGTGGACAACATATCATACTGAAGGAAGGAGGCCCTGAGGTAAGGGTGAAGTGGAGTTTGAAGAAGCAGGGACTGCTGTGGGGAAGTAGCCCAGGGAATTGTATTGTGTTTTGTGGATAAAAGGTCAGCCATCTTAGCTGATACTATTAGGGTCCCTGGGCTAGAGCCCGGAGTAGAGGGTGGGCCTGGGCTCCCCCCTTTTCCATCTTCCATACTGGCCCGTGATGAAGGTAACTCACTAGGTGGTGACTCTTGCCAATTATACTGAGAAAGGGAGGTCACTCTGGGGCCTAGATGAGTTTCTGAGGCCCCTAAATCTGCCAGGAAGCGCAGGACCCACAAGGACAGACTTGGAGCTTTGTCACATAGGCTACAGAGTCCCCTGCTCCTTTAATAAATTCATCCCTTAAAAACATCTCTGCCCGAGCTGTGCACTCCTCCTCACTTATTATCCTTCCACAACCATTTCATTTAAAAAATATTCTGCACCCTTTTTAATTATATGTGCCATAACCATTTTGTTTTAGGTTGAGTCTATGCCTCCTGTTTAAGAAAGATCCTTAAAGGGATCATCTGTCTTCTAAAAGTGTGTGCTCATTGGGATTATAAAAAAAATCTGAACCCTGCTGAGCTTTCCTGCACGGCTGAAAATGTCTGGTTCAGTTTTCCCTTCATCCTTTTTCATTTATGCATCCTGCCCTTCTGGGTTGTGACTGGTCCCGGGAGCGGATGAACCAGAATACTAGAGGGGATGTTCTTGAGATGTTATGAGACAACGAACCTTAGATCTCATAGGGCAGCCTGTTCTCTGAACATCGGCAACCAACATTTAGTCTCAAGACTTGTTTGGATAAGATCCTAAAGGAACGTAATTTCCAGAGCTTGTGAGAGTTACTCAGTGTTGTTAACTGTTATGGTAGTGGGTTCGCTATACCCAACGCATGCTAAAGACACTTTTCAGACAAGGAGATGGACAAGATCCCTGCCCCAAAGCACCCACGACTTGTCATTCATAGATTATTGAGTTATGTATGTCAAATATGTGCCACTTGGTATAAAGTAATAGCCTGAGGTGGCTCCATTCCCCCTATTCCTGCCAGCAGATGGCAACACAGAAGGAACTAGAACTTTAAGGAAACCCACAAGGGGTATATATAGGAGAAAGGTGATTGCCAGGATGCTTCCTCCTCTGTGTAAATCCTCTGCTGCTTGTTAGCTCATGGCTTTGTGTAAAAGAGAGACCCGGGGAGTGGGGCTGCAGCAGGAGCATGGCAACAGCATGTTCCACATCATAGTGCAGAATGAGGTCCACATAAAAATGAGGGATCAGCTAATGCCTGGAGCGGCATCAACACTTTCTCCACAGTTTGTCTCCCATCAAAAGACTCCCAGAGCATAGGTGCTGGCTGAAAGATTATAGCAGCATGTTTGCCAAGCTGCTGAGATGCTCCTCTCTCTCTCTCTCCATGCGTGTGAGGAGGAGGAGAATTTAGAGAGAGATGTCTCCCCTTTACTACCCAACAGGGGCTGCCCTAGCTCTTGGTACTGGAACACCATAGATAGATCCATGCCAAAGAGGGACTGGTGCATCAAAAATACCCCTTCCCCCCCAAGTTACATTCATCTTTGGGGAGTAAATGCTTCCATATTTTCATTTACGCAGGTGGGAAACATAGGCCCCTTGATGCGTTTTCTGTCATCTGATTCCAAATGCTCTTCCCCACAAAATTCATCTCCAATATTCCCTGTTCCCCATACTTGTGGCGCAACACACCAGGGAGAGGTTCCCACACATGGAAGGCAGTGAGATCTACTGTACAGCTCTAAGGGTAGCATTTTGCCCTAAGAAAGAGCTTGGTGTTTCGCCACAAACGATCACATTAACTGATCAAGCTGGACCCAAGGTTTACACCTTGACCAACCTGGAGTGGTGATAAACCTGCTGCCTGTGCAGAGTTAGCTATAAATATTTCTTTTCCTTTCAGCTGACTGACTTCAAGCACATATACAACTTGATTAGCATGAGGCTGCTCCTCCGCTAATGCAAGCAATAGGATTCTGCCTTTGTGCTTGGTGATTGCTTTTGTGTTCAGTAACAAGACTGCTTTGTTTCCACCCCACCCCTTTCTACAAAACTTAGGAACCTACTGGCATTGATTATCCGCTTGTGGATTCAGCAAGTACCATCACCACCATAGTGGGACCGAGTGCTTTCAGTATTCCCCTGCCCATCAGACAAAAGCTCTGCAGCAGCCTTGATGCCCCACAGACCAGGGGCCATGACTGGAGAATGCTGGCCCACAAACTGAAATTAGACAGGTGGGTGTGTTGCCTGTGTGAACTCAACAACGTGGCTAAGTGACCACATATGTCAGCATTATTCCAGGCGTGTGCTCACTCACCGTTGGGAAGTGAGCTCACTCACTGTTGTCCTTGTTAAGGGCCCAACCCTGGTCCCAGTGAAATCAGTGGGCTATTTGCCATTGACTTCAGTGGGAGAGGAGTTTCTCAGAGAGCATTTTCACAGAGTAAGTGGCCCACAAAATAGCAGGGCTTGGATAAACCACATAGGCAAGACGATAGTACTAACTGTGAACTTGTGGGGCAGATCCCCATCAGCTGGTCTAAATCAGCCCAGGTCTAGTTAAGCCAAGGGGGCAACCCTGATTTACACCAGCTGAAGATCTGATGCGGAAGGCACAAGTGCAGTACAAAGACCTACAGACAATCACAGTGAATGCTCATGTAGAGTGTACCTACTGGGTGTGCTTTGTGGATAGTTTGAATCAGCATTGACGGTGGCAGCCAGTCTTACAATACCATTTCCCTTTGTTCTGTTCCAGATACCTAAATTATTTTGCTACAAAATCAAGTCCTACTGGTGTGATCCTAGATCTCTGGGAAGCCCAGAATTTTCCTGATGGCAACCTGAGCATGTTGGCGGCAGTCCTCGAAGAAATGGGAAGACACGAGACAGTTGTTTCTTTGGCGGCAGAAGGAAAATATTGATGCAACGTTGGAATGAAAAAGAAGGACTGGAAATAGGAGAGGGGTATTGCCCTGTGAGATATGAATAAGAAAAAATAATGAATACCCAGACCAATGAGTTTCACAAAAACATTTCAGAGAAGAAAAAATCAGCCCTGACTTTCACGTATGTTCTCCTTGTACATTATGACAGGATCTAGAAAATCATGCAGAGTTGTACCTTGAAAGTATAAATCAACCTAACGTTCCCCTCAGCTTGGCTGTACACTGCTTGGTACAGGATTTTACAGTTTCCTAGGAAACGCTTTTTATTGCTATCCAGATGTATGGATAAACTTTCTTAACAATCCCAGTTTCTATGGACGTTGTTTACATCAAATACCGGACAGGGCTAAGGAGACTGTCCAGGGCTCTTTATATTTTTGTTTAAAGCCATTCTAGACAAAGCTGTGGACAGTTGGTTGTGGCTATTTCAGATGATCAATTTCCAGTGAAAGTCAGACTTTGGCTACAAATCCATGCATCAAGTGTCTCAAAATAATCCTCCCATTATTATTCTGTTTCCTAGATCTGGTTGTAAGACCAGTGTTTTGAAACGTGTGCATCTGGAAAGCAGATAATCTGGGTGCTAAGCAGGAATGCATGTCTCTCTCCCCACCTCCCCCAAGGGAATTCCACGGGTTCTTTGTGAAAAATAGCTGTAGGATTGTAGGGAAGATAGGGATTCATTTTTAACTCACAAGATAACCCACTCGCTTCTTATTGAAAGTGTCTGTGTGTGAGAGATGCAATTTGGAGTGTGGGTTGGGTGAAAGGAAATAACCCTGCAAACAGATTTTGCTATAATGATTATTTACTGAGCACTATCTAGTGCAAGGATGATTATTTTAGTTTATTTTCTAATTTTGTCAGCTGTAGCATGTACCATTCAAGTGTAGGCAGAACCTGTTCTCTCCCTTCTGGGGCTGTATGGGTTCTTCTAACATGCTTCCCTTCAAAGGCTACCCACCCTCCCTCCCTTTCTCCAGCCATAGTGCTCCCCCTCCAAGGCCTCGGTTTGCCAACAGGGCATGCTCACATGGTTAGCACACGCTGGACCAGATCCTCCATTGGTGCAACCTGAAGTCAATGATTTACACCAGCAGAGGATCTAGTTCAATAAGTGCCAACTACCGCACCATCAGAGCTACTCCAACACCCCCCCACATTTACGAATGATTCGAGGGCAAACATCTCATTGTTATATTGGAAGCCAGGCCTGCCCCAGCCAACACTGTGAATCCACCCTTCTAAAGCAACCACACATTTTCAGAAGCACATGTAGCAACAGTATGAGGGTACTTCTCATGAATGCCAGACACGGATATTCATGTGTGATGTCAGGCAATGCGTGTGCAAAATCTTGCATGTGTTCTCTGGAAAATGACGCCCTTAGGCTCTGATTTTTTTTTTTAACAAGTCTTGAGCACTGACCATTCCCATTTACTTTCCTTGGAATTGTGGGTGCTCAGCTCTGCTGAAAAATCAATCCCTTCAATTTTAATCAAAGGTATATGACAGTGGAGGACAGTTATGGAAGTGGGAGGCTGTTCCATTTTATTCTATGGGCAAATTCTGCTGTGTGTGTGATCCATATGGTGGATCTTTACTGCTGCTCTGCCTCCATGTAGGGATGTGCCACTGGAGATGATGAGCATTCCACCTCGCAGGGCACTGTAGACTAATGGTGTTGAACTCAAGCTTTCTCCTTGCTATTTCCACACCCTATAAATGCTCTTCGAAGCATTTACAGCTGGAACTCATTTCCGCTGTTGTACAACATACTCATTTGTTTTCATCCCATGTCCCTCTTGGCCATTTTGATGCGCACAAACAACCGATGTGGGGAGTTAGGCAAGTCAAGCTAACTGTTGTTTTTCTGGTTGCCATTGCTTTGCAGACTTGTTTTGCTTTGCGCTTAGTGGGAAGAGTGACTCCTTTGCATGATTCAGGGCATATCATTTCAATATTTCTTCCTAACCTTTCTTTTCACTTCCAGTGCTAGGAGAGCATTCTCACCCGTGCCATCCAACCAGTCCCTGAATATTTTATTTATTTATTTATAGTCTCACTTTGTATTCTTCTATGGGATTTTTTTTCTCTTCAGGTTTTAAAGTAAGGCTGAATTTTTAAATTGTGGGAATGTCATTCATTGATCCAGAAGGTGAATTTTGTCTGACCTTTTCCCCATTTTTTGACATTTTGGGTTTTTAGCTTCAGCTCAGTGTGACTGGCAGTGTATTTATTAAATGGAGGACAATGTTCATAAAACCATTCCCTGAGTGGAGAGCAGTTTGCTAGCAACTCACAAGTGGTGAAATGCAGATAAAGATTCAGGGTCTGGTGTGCACAGGTTTGATTGTCCTTTTCATATGCAGCCTTATAATCTTGTTGTTTTTCGGGCCTAATCTAAACCCCACGGAAGTCTTTCCATAGACTTGAGCTGGTTTTGACTCACGCTCACCATTTCCTCTAGCCTTCCCCACTACTCCCTTCTTGTCTCCAGTATGCCTTCCCAATCTACCCTCATCTCTGGCCTTCTGACTCCTTCATTTCTCCCCAGTCGTGTAAGAGTGGGGCTGAAAGACATGTCCCAGTTTTCAGCTCTAAGCAGGTACATCTTTCATGCTCCTCCTGCTGGGCTGCTCTTTCAGGACAGGCTGATGCTCTTGTCTGTCTTTCAGCTCCTGCTTTCCTCTCCTAGGAGCAGCTTTTGATGTATAAACCTCTAAGATCCTTTGACCTCACTACTATAAGTTTTCAGTCAGTAAGAAAACCTGCAGCCTGCTCACCTTAACCATGCGAGGAAATTTCTGATAGTCACAGGCTAAGCTGCTTTAAGCATAAGTTGGTGTTTGAGCGCTCTTTGCCAACAGTGTGTCTGTTTTCTGGTGAAAAAAAATAAATTAATCTAGAGCTGGGTGATTTTTATAAGCAATCATGTCAGCAGGTCAACATCATTCACTATGTACTTCCCTAGTTTTGCCACTAAGGGATTAGTCAGTAGGAAAATCTTAGACCATATTCTGATGAAGGCGGAGATTGAATGCCCATCCAAACTAATATTGCCACTTCTTGAGAAAGGAGATGGTGTGCCTGACTCAGAACTGCAATTGTACCTATTCTTATTCCAGGCCATCTGGTTGGGCGTCCAGTAATCTGAAAAGATCTCAAGTAATCCACTGCAGAAACAAAGATGCTCTTTACTTCCCTTCCCTTGTACTTGGTTCACAAGGGTGGCACTGTATAGGCTTTTGGTCTAGCCTAAATGTTTCTGTTAAATGGTCCAACGTAAATTAACACGCACGATTAGTGATAGGTAACTGGTTGTACTTTGCGGTTGCACCTCCTTGGCTAACTGATTCATCCATCCAAATCTGTAACTCTCTCTCACTTTAGGTTCCACATCCGTTCAAGCTTCCTTTGTTTTGGGGGTTTTCTTCCCACCCCAGAAAAGGTCTAAGTGATTCATGGATGGCAGATACATTTGCAGCTCAAAACCCACCTTTCTAAATTCCACTTGGAAAGCTCCACATGTAATATGCATTCATTCCATTGAGGAACTGGAAGGGGAGGGAGGTGTTTTTTGGGAAGAGCTAAATTTTCAAAATCCCGTGGATGGGAGAAAATAGAAGCATTCCTTACCTCAGTATGTTTGTATACACTGCCATCTAGTGTTATGGACCATACTCTTTTTATGAAATACTGACACCAGCTTAAAACTAATAAAGATTACCTTTACATATTACTGGAGGGAAATACATTTTGTGAGCTGGCTGTTTCGAATGGGAATTCAGTTGTGCAGACAGCACCAACTCTTAAGAACTGTCATAACATTTATAGTGGGTGAATCAGCTTGTTTAAAAAAATGGCTGCACGTTTCTGATTGTCAACATAGTTACTTTAAAAAAAATAAAAAGCTTAATATTTTCATTGCCCACCTCATGTTTTTGAGGTATTGCAATTTTACTGCTCATTATGCCACCTCCTCATTACATGTTGGTTGCTAATGATATAAATAAAATATATGTTATATATAAATATATATATTAAAAAGTATCTACAGAATTTGAAGAAAATGTTTAGTTTCTGATTTCAAATCACTATTGGATGGAGTTGGTTTAGTCTCATTGCTTTGAGTTCTTTTGTGTTGTTTTCCTTGTAAAGACAGCTGTGAGTGTATTGGATAAGTCAAGTCCTGTGTAAGTTTTACATGCACACCAGCTGCATCATATTGAACAGTGTGAGACCGATGCTGAGTATTTTTATGAACCATGTACATTCTGAAGTGATTGAGGTCTCTTCAGACAGGATTCGATTTTGTAGGAGCTAGTTAGTGACCAAGACTCCTTTTTGACATCTGCAGAAATGTAAACATTCACAGGACATTTAGCTGTTTGGGAGGCACATAGAGCAAAGACATTTTTGGCAACCTGAATATCTTGGCATTTCTGTTGCTCACCTATAGGTGTATTTACATGGAGTAAATCTATCATCATGGATAGTGTCCTGGTGGGATGCTTGTCTTGCTACCCAAAATAGGTTTGAAGTTTTTTAACCTCCTAGACTTTGTTGTATGTTTTAGCCAAGTAGTGACTACAGCACTTAGATTAATTTTATACAAGATAATGCGGCTGAGTCTATTTGATCCTAAGTTCAGGGCACTTTGTAAACTACCTTACTGAGCATTTGAAAATCTTTTCAGGTATTTTTCCTATCTGGTGTCTGGCCCTGAAACGACTAGTCACCCTCAGAGGTCAGTCAGAAATTGAGGATGCAAGTGGTTTATGAATGAAAACAGAGCCTTTACACTTTCCCCTGAGAGGGACTCCAACCAGGTATTCACTTCAGGGTCACCCTTATTGCTCTTTCTAGTCTCTATTTTGAGAATTTATTTTGCAAAGTTTTGTAAGGCAGCTTGTAACTTTTTAAACACATTTCAATATTATCTTCCCATTAAGGTGGGGCTTTCACATGAATGCACAGTTGAAGGGGGGAGCAATAAGGGATTATTTATTGTAAGTGCTGGAGGCCCTTAGCTATTGTGTCAGATATGTGTGGTTGAATAAGCGATCCTACTTCCTCACAGCCTAGCTGCTGCTTTGGAAATGACTCTGTCTACAGTGAAGTTACAATCCCCTGTCTGCAGCCTCCATTTCATTCCAATGAAAAAGAAAAAAAAAGAAGGTGATGCCCAAAATTCAGCATTTAGCATCACCGCAAGCTCAGGTAAGCAGAGCTGTGGCAGGAGGGCAGATAATGGTTTCAGTACTAAGAGTGTTGGTAACTGGCGAGACAATGCATGGAGATGGGCCTTCGCTAAACCCCCAGAATAGAACACACTGGTGATGTGAGCTCATCTCTGGATACAAACTCATTCACTTACTAGCTCTTTAAGCGTGGTATGTCTCAAAGTCCCCCCTAACCCAACATATGAAAGTCCCTCTTCAAGCAATGCCTATACAAAATATATAGATAATTTCTATATCATCTCTATAGGTGAAAGGGTATTTAGCATTTCTTATGATGTCAGTGAAAGTGTACATTACATTAGTGGATTAGTCTTTGCTACTGTTTACAGAGAAATTAATTGCTATGTGTGTATTGTACTCTGGGATTTGACCTTGTCATTGCAGGAGACTCGATAGTTCTAGCATCAAGTTAACTTCTGGGTTTTCTTTTAAGAACCCGGATGTTACAGGTCACATCATTTGAAGCAGGATATCGATTTCTGGATGAAAATTTCAATTTCTGGTGGCATCCAGTGGCAGAACAGGCCTTAGCTGAGAACAGCTTGCTTTGTTTGCTGGAGCTTAGGTGGCCATTCCCACCAATCTGTAGTAATGTGTAAACCAAGGACCCTAAAAAGAAAGAAACCTGCAAAATAAACAAGAGTCTAAAGAGTGAACTACATGGTGTGCTCTCATTCTCCAACCCATGCATCAGCCACCAACCCCTCCAGAGCAGGGCATAAAACACAATCAGTATTGAACATTTGTTCTCCCCAGCTATGATACAGGATGTACATGTTTGACTTCATTTACTAAAATGCCCTCTTACCCTTTAATACTGAACAGTGACATGCAGCTCACACAGGCAATGCCTTTTTAAAACACAGAGGTCTCTAACGAAGAAAACTCTTGCATGGCCCATGTTTTGAAGGTATGTCACAGTTCCACTACAGACACGTTACTTAAGGTGGTTGGATTTTGGTTTGTTTGCGTCATATTCCAATACTGAGATGTATTTTGTTTGGTTTTCATTTTCCTATTGCTGTATCTTCTATGCAATTCCTTTTCTAAAGAATTACTAACAGAGAAGTGCTAGCCATTGCATTATTTGTATTGCTGTACAGTGGAGGTGTGGTTTACTAGTTCTGAGTGTGCCTCTTCTCCCTTTTTTCTCCTTCCCTCTGTTTGTAAATGCCTGCATTTATTCTGTCAACCTGACATGTACAAAGTGTAAGAAAGAATTTTTAAACAGGTAATAAATTATATTTATAAGCAACTAGAAAAAACAACCTGGTGTCCAAATGTTTGAAATAAGCATCCCTTCTTCCTCTTTGAACTGTATCATCGTGTAAGGCAGGAGGTGCTGTTTGTTTTTATATTTTTGCATATCTGTGTCCTCAAGAGAAGTGTTCTTGGATATAAACATGTCTGGACCCAGTTTTACTCCTAAGATGCAGTAGGGATCAACACCGAAATTTAGAGGGACATCATGTCCTAGAATTTGAAGTTAAAATTAAATTTTTGGGGAAAAAAACCCATGAATAGATGCTGAGATACATTTTTATTCTAAACGTGCCTGTCCAAGCTATGGCATTTTACTGTCACCTCTCTTGAGATTTAGAACCCAGAAATTACAAGAGTCTGCAGAAGCAGCACCATGTGGTTACCAGTATTTGAGCTAAGGTCCATTTTGGGGATTAAAGCTGTTGAACTTCAGCATTTTACTAAGTTTCTGGTTATTGTACCTGCACTCGACTCTGATACGTACCAATGTCTAGCACTGTCAGACCATTATTGCAGCTTTTTTAAGTCCTTTAGGCTCTCAACATTAGTGTAAATGGTAGAAGTTTGTGCCCACATTTGTCAGCTGTATGTGTAAGGTAGGGCAAAATTTGGACTTAAGTTGAAGAAAATAATGTGTCTAGAGCACAGGTGTATTTAGCGAGGCTGTGGGTGACGGGCTACAACTCAGCAGGCCAGCAGCCTTGAAAAGCTGCACCAGAATAAACTGTCAAGTTATTTAATCTTAAATCCACAAAGGACCATTAGATCACCCTACTCTGACCTCCTGTATATCCCCACTGCATTACATTTCACCCAATAATATTAGATGGACTAAACATGTCAGTCCTCATAAGGCTAAGCTGTTGTGTACCACAAGCAAAGAACAGAAGAGACCAAGGCGCGACCCATGCCAGGGAATTGATTAGCTGAGATAAGCCCAGATGGTACTGCTTAGCAGGGCCGACTCTAGGTCTTTTTGCCGCCTCTCAAGCAAAAAAAATGTTGGCTGCCCCCTATCCCAGCCCCTGACACCCCCAGCTCTGGACTCTCCCATTTCCCCCAACCAATGCACTCGCCCCTTGCACCCGCACCCACCTGCCCCAGCTCTGGGCTCTTCCTCCCCCCACCGGCACTCCCCCTGCAGCCCCAGCCCTGGGTCACTGGTAACTCACTCCCAAAGCGGGTCATGAGCATCCCACTCATGACACTAGGGACAGAGGCTGCATCACCCGACTCCTTCCCGGTGCCCGAGGTGGGGGCCTGACTATACCCACTCCCCCCTCACCTCCAGCCAGTCCAGTGCTGGCAGGGTCGGGCTAAGCAGGGGGATCCCAGGCTGTGTCTCAGCCCAGGTCCCTCCAGCCGGGGCTCCCACCTCCAGAACTGGCCGGGAATCCGGAGAGCAGAGCCGGGGGTACCGCCCCAGCAGGGGCCTCAGGAACCAGAGCAGGGCGGACCCAGAGTGAGTGTCCGGCAGGGAGCGGAGCCCCAGAGAATGAGATGTGGGCCCTGCACGGCAGTGCTCTAGGCACCCAACCCCTCAATGGCCCCCCTGCTGCTGCTGCTCCTGGCTGCCCTGCTGCAGCCCCTGGGCGGCTCAGGCCACTTTGCCCAGCCGCAGCTGCGGCGCTGAGGGGTGGCCACCCTGTGGCACCTGCAGGTGGCTCCGTGCGCCCTGCGGGGCACCCGCCCCTCAGCCCAAGACATCATAACAGAGGAAGCAAGGTGGGTATGAAAATGGACTTCCTCTCAGTACTACAAAGATAGCCTCCAGACTGACTTCAGTAAGACAATGGGTAGTCTAAAGTTTTTTGATTATAAAAATTGTACCACCACATTCTAACCAGTTATCCGGCTCATTTATATAGCACTACGCGTACTCCTCTCCGTGCAAGGACAGGCTTGGCCATGTTTTATTTCAGGGAGCTGTTACTTTAATTGATCTGAGTGGTGACCTGACGATAAGGAGGCTTCTTGGTAGGAGTCCTGTGAAGGCTACATGAACAGCAAGGCCAGCCGCCAGATGGGGAAAACAGTATTAGTTAGATTTGCTCTAACATTGCACCACTAATAAGTATACACTGCCAATGGACTTTGGAAGAATAATCCACACCGTTGCCAGTCAATGCAAGCAGCATCTCCTGAATAAGTTTCTTCACATCTCGCTGGTTTATTCATTGGTGGCTCCTAAGTTTTTAGCCTTGGCAAATTTGTGATCGCGCCCAGTGATCTGAGAAACAGCTGATTTACCATTGACAATTCCTCCCAACTGACCAAAAGGCCAGTTCCTCCCAAACTGACGATGACATAAGCAGAACCAGGTTTAACCTGTATAACAATAAAACAGGGGGACTCAGACTCCATCCCTAAATGGTAGTCCTGAAACATGGGGCGTTTTCTGCTACATACAGTTAATTAATATGCTAAGAAAGCAATTGTGTCATTTGTCCCTGAAAAATGAATGTGGACACACACACGTACATACCTTGGCAGCATTGATGGCAGCCTTATAACCAGTGGCACTCCCACAACCAAGCAGACAGACTGTCTCCAGAGTGGCAGCAGCTAGCAATTCTTGCAATTGGGCATAATTGTATTCTGCAGAGGTGCTGATGATCCACAGGAAAGTGAATTTTCTTCCCTTGGCAGGTGAGTCTGTGCAGCCTGTAGTTGCTGTGAGTCAGAGAAGCTGCTGGGAGACATTCAGACTTGACAGTGCTATAAAGGCATAATTAATATAGTCAGCAGGTGAGCACCAGGTAACAATGTTAAAGACTCACTGTCTTTAAGCAACAGGTGGTGTCAGGATTCAACTAGGAGCCGCATTCCCCACACTGAGGGAGACAAAGAAAGAGGAGACTTTGGCTCTTAGGAAAAAGTCAACAGATCTGATTCTGGTCTTAAATAGCTCCAGAACCAAACAGACTCATTAACAACCACCAGGCAACACATCTGTCTACTGCAGCTTTTCAAGCAAGCATTGTTTGTATAATGCAGTCTTCTAAAACACAAAGAGTTTTTAACCTGTCAGCTGGAGATTGGGAAGCATCATTTTTAGTATGGCAAATGTACAAAGAATTCACAAAAGTTAAATAGCAGCTAAGCTTTAAGCATTCACCCCCTTGCTTTTAAATCAAAAGATCAATAATTAACATATTTCTACAATTACAATACCAGATCAAAGAGGTGAAATATTTTTGTACGCAAAGCTATTAAGTTGGAAACAGAAGTATGCAGCATGAGTCTCAACTTAAAATATAGGCCATTCCCAAGTTATTGCTATTCCAGTGAGGGGAAACCTTATAAGTTTTGTTTTGTGGCTTCCCAGGACTCATTAGATGAAAGAAAGCCAGTCATTCCCCTGCAGAGTGAAAGCGTGAGATGGCATTGTACTGAGAAGACAACCATTGAGTAATATATTTCAGAATCTGGATTAGAGAACCAGAATAAGGAGATTCACTGCCCTTTCACTTCATGCTGCTATAGCCCTAATCATTAATCTGTTTATTAGAAAGCTACATTTGACTTCATTGCAGTCACCCAGTAGCAGCCTGCTCCTGTTCCCACTGAAGTCAATGGTAATACTCCCATTAACTCCAATGGTGCACGAATAAGCCCTAAACCTCTTGTGTAGCGTACAGACAGCTTTCTGGGCATCCATTTTCAAAATGGAAGCCTCGTTTCCCATACCTGGTTTTCACAAGAGTCACTCCTTCGCCAGTACTCTTGACAAACCCAGCTCCTTCATGACCAAGCATAACTGGGTAATCAGTATTGGAAAGTACCTTTCAGAACATAGTAATCTAGCCAGCCTATCCCTGTGGGCACTATCTGTGTGGAAATAATAGGACATATCAACCCGGGAATGTACACGGGCTACTGTAAACCAGTTAGTTTCACAATGACTAATTGGAGCCTGTTGCGGGGTGCCTACCCGCCCCAACCCTGAAGGGGTTAAAACAGCCCTGCAGAGGGCTGCTGCTGGAGAAAAGCAGCCCAGCAGAGGGTTGTAGCTGGGAAGGGGATTGATAACAGCTGGGCTGATAGGGAAGGGAGCCACAGCTGTAGCCAGGGTAATGAGGGCCCAGCTAGCCCTTATAAGAGGGCAGTGGGCCAAAAGGAGACAGACACTCTCTCTAGCTAACTGGAGGGAGGAGGACTGGGCTGCCTCGAAAGGGAGGAAGGTACCTAGGCTAGGGCAGTACTGGGGAAGTAGCAGGCTGAGCGGGAGAGCTCAGGCCCGGCATCCTCCCAGGCTGCAAGCCTGACACAAAGGCTTAAGTAAGGTTCTGGAATTAGGTGAAGGCAGCAGGCCCAACCTACCTTGCCTGTGATGACTGGCTATGACACTGCAGTCTGCCCCAGGGAGCGGGGGCGGCTGTGTGATGATGGGCAGTAGCCCATAGGCTGAAGCAAGGTGGGATTAGGGGGTGGGGGGTTCCCCAGGGAGGGGAGACATATTGAGAGTGGGGTTTACTGCCAGGCGGGCAGCACCCCAGATAAGGGGGTCTTAGGATCTGGGAAGGACCCTGGGCCAGTGACAGGCGGGACATTAACCTGCAGGGGCGCTCCGGAGGCTGGAAGGGCTGATTCCCCGGATGACCGTCAGGAAGCCCTGCAGGGATGAGTCTTCCAACAGCAGCCGATGGCAAGTGCCCCAGAGGGAACGAACGGACCAATAGGGAAAGGATCACTTAATCATTGGCTCATTCCCAGCTTCTGGCAAACAGAGGCTAGGGACAGTATTCCTGGCTAATAGTTATTAATATACCAATCCTCCATGAATTCATCTAGTTCTTTTGTTGAACGGTGTTATATTCTTGGCCTTCACAACATCCTCTGGCAGAGAGTTCCACAGACTGACTACGCATGGTGTGAAAAATTGCTTTTTTTAAAAAAAAAACTGGCTGCCTATTAATTTCATTTCATGACCCCACCACAGTTCTAGTTTTATGAGAAAGCATACCTAATACTTCCTTAATCACTTGCTGCACACCAGTCGTGATTTTATAGACCTCTACCATATCCCCCGTTAGTAGCTGTTCTCTACCTGTAAAGGGTTAACAGGTCCACAGGTTAAAAGGAAGGGAGTGGGCACCTGACCAAAAGAACAATGAGAGGGCTAGAACTTTTTAAAAGTGAGAAAAGCTTTCCAGTTTGTTGTTCTCTGGAGAGAGGCAAGCCATAGCAGCAGTGGTATAAGAAGCTTTAAGCCAGGTACGGAAAAATCAGACCAGCTCTAGAACCACTTACATAGCTGGAGTTTTAAGTAAGTAGATCAGGAAGTATCCTGAAAGACATGACTAGGTTTACCTCTGATTGGCTTGTGGACTTCTGTGCTAACCCCAAATGCTTTTGTTTTGCTTGTAACCATTAAGCTAAACCTCAAGAAGGTTATTCTTGAGGTTTAAATTTTGTAAGTGAGGTTTTTAAGTCTAAGAGAAGCCTAAGTACGTTCCAAATGTATTTTCTCTTTTATTTAAGAAAATTTACTTTTAAGAACAGACTTGGATTTTTTGTCTCTAAAAGGTTTGTACCTATGATGTTTAATTAACTAGTGGCAACAGCTGATTTAATTGTTTTCTTCTCAGCTATTCCCCAAAGGGGTGCGTGAGAAAGGGCTTGCGGGTACCCCACAGGAAGGAATTCCCAAAGGGGTTTTTGGCCCTTGAGTGGTGGCAGCATCTATCCATCCAAGGTCAGAGAGAAGCTGTAACCTTGTATGTTTACTACAAGCGCAGCGTAGCCAATATTACTTTTTAGAATCCTCATGGCCCCCGGCCCCTTCTGCGCTGGACATGCCAGAGTGGGAGAATCAGCCTTGACAGCCCTTTTCCAATATATCTTTTTTGAGATGGGGCAACCACATGTGCGTACAGTATGCAAGATGTGGGCATACCATGGCTTTAGAGAGGCAATATATGGTAAGACAAACTATTATCTATCCCTTTCTTAATGATGCCCAGCAACAATCTCACACACAACAAATTTCCTGGCACAGGTGAGGTTCACAAGCTGGCTACTCTCGGTGGTGCAAGGAGCATGTAGTGGAAGGGGGTGTCTGCACCAGCAAGGCACTCCCCATCCCGCACAATAATAAAATGGTGTTGCCAACAGCGAACCCAGGCCACCAACTTCTGGACTAATCTGCACCAGGGCTGCCGCTCCGTGCCCATCAATCTATGTCCGGCCCCCATCTGGCGGTGTGCACAGCGCGTGCACATTGGGGGATATGCCCAAGGGGGAAGTGCGGGTGGGGCATAAAACAGGAAATGGCTCACATGCAAGAGAGCGGCGGCTGCTCCAGCATCCCGCCCAGCCTCACTCCCGGGCCGCTCCCTGCCTGGCGTTGTGCTACAGGACCCGGTATTCTCGGAAAGGCCAGGAAGGTGCAGCTCTCCTGTGTGGGGGGAGCCTGACGTCGGTGGTGTGAGGGACGGTGTCCAAAGATGGAAAAAGCTGCAGCCCCGCAGGGCTGACTTACAGAGGAGTCTCCCCTGGGATTAGTGAGAGTAGCTAGCACAGACATTTAAAAACCCTGCCTGGAGAACCTAGACACAAAAGGAAAGTGGTTGGTTGTTACTAGTATACAAAGGAGGGAGGGAGCACTGCCAAACATGCAGGTCTGGGTCACCCCATCTCAACAACATCAGGGACCTCCCAGCATGAATCTATGTCCATGTTCATCACCATGTTGTGTCCAATCTGGCAGCCTCCACCTGCATGTCATGATTTACTAAAATATAAAAACATTTTTTGAACAGGAGGCTAGTGAATGGTCTTTACCCTGGGGGAAGAAGAGCTAGGGTCATATAGCAGGACATCCATTTTGAAAGTGTGTGTTTCAATATAGCTTAATCCCTTGATATCTCTTGCACATAGAAGGCAGATGCGTTCTTCTTCTGGAGGATGCAGGATGTTATAGATCTTAGCCCAGAATCAGGTGAGACAGACTTTGCAAGGCAAGTATGTTATTTTACAACAGTGGCTTTCTGGGGGGAAAAAAAGTCCCTAATGGCAAATAGAGGTGGCCCTAAAGACTCCAGACAGCACAGGGGCAGGAGCCCTGCCCCCAAGAGTGCTTCCTTATAAGAAATGGGAAGCGGAGGGGGTGGGAGGGGTGCAATTTTTTTTGCTATTTCTAAAATTAAATGGGCAGCTAGAATTGTTGGATGAAACACAGGAGCCTTGTCTTACAATAAAAACATTGTAATGCTAAATAAGTAGTGTGTAATAAGCATGTCATAAAAACAAATTTTCATTGCCAAGATCACGGTTTATAAAATGTATACTCGGGTAAATTAGGGGCGGGGATATTTGTGATACTTGCCATTGAAAGGGGTTCACAAGTTGTTAAAGTTTGGGAACCACTGTTCCATGTGATCTTAACCCGGGGAAGGTCGCGGTGGCTCAGAAGGGTAGGTACTGACAGGTATCTACTGAAAGTATGTGATTTTTCCTAACCTAGAGCAGATGGATGGATAAGGGAAGTTGCCAAAAGATACTTCAACACAACAAAGGAAGACGGAACCATTTTATTTGGGGAATGTTAGAACAACCATACACAGTTTGAACAAATACAACAACAACATGACCATTTGTTCCCTAGTACTCAGAATTACAGTATTTACATGTTTTGTAAGGCACCGGTTCCCAAACAGGAACCCAAATAAATTATAGTGTCTGAATAATAATTCTTCTCCCATGGCAGCATAACTGTATTCTTTTTCTGATACATGCTCTCCGCGTGTATCTCACAAACACCGAAAAACACAAATAATTGCCCTCCTAAGCATGGCATGTGCATCATCCATTTGAAGACAGGAGACTCCTCTGTTTTATCAACTTTAAAATATGAAATAGTTTTTTCAAACTATAAATAACTGAGGCAAACACTCACTCCATTATGCTGATTAACTCAGAGTTTGAGTAATTTTGAAAGTGTTCAGCTTGGATTTTTGTTCATTTTCTCCAATGCCTTCTATGTTAAAAAAACATTTTTCACAATATGTTTTATTTATGCATAATGTGCTGAAGGGGAACTCACACTCACATTGTGTACGAATGTCTCAGACTCACATGAACAAACTAACTTTCTCACTCACCAGTTGGTTTCTCTGGTGCATGAAAGGGTGTTTTAATTAACTGTGTTTGCTGGAGTGCAAATCTTTTTTAATAAACAGAAAAAAAAGTCACTTTACTTTCATCTTCAGGCACAGTTTCTCTTCTGATTTTTGTAATGTAAGGTAACAATATAGGTCTTGACTTCTAACCATAAATTTCCATTTTCATAAAATTTAAAGCAGTATCTTCTCTTAAACAATCCAAAAAAAATAAAATAATGGGCTTTCACAGAAAGCAACATGCAGTGTCAAAGCTGATTCCTCTTCATGGCCTCTGACCACACGGGAAAGTCAGTTTTTATGGGCATTCATAAGAGATGTCTTTTGTTGAATCAGAGTTTAATGTCCTGTGACTCTGACATTTTGGCAAGTGTTTTCTTTACTCGCAGGGCTGTGAGCCGAGAAGCGGGGTTGTGAGCCCAACACTCTGTCATAAGTTTTCCCATTTGTCTTAGGCACTGTGGAAGAAAATATAAAAAAGGGTCAAACCTAAGGAAAACCTCCCTGATAACTTCCCCTTAATGTGAAAACTGATTTCTTCCAGTGGCAAAGGGTTGGTGGCCTGAGAGGGGCCCTAGATAGACTGCACAGATTGGAAAGGTGGATGTAACAGCAGCGTAACTATGCCAGAATCTTTTCTTTTTCTGACACTGACTTAGATAAAAATATGTTGCATTCACTAATTCACTGGGTTTGCTCCCTGTCAGTGTGGTCCCCATCCTGGAACTAGTTATGCCAACTGCTCAGTGTAGGGTAGCCAACTCAGAAAGCCTGCCCAGCTACATTTGCCTGACTCACAAGATGAAGTCCCCTTTAGGTTTTGGTCAGTGGCAGTGCGAGACAGGTGGTTCCCTTCGCTGCCTGAGCCACTGTTAAGCAAGTATTCAAATTTCCAGGGAGGCTGGTGTGTGGGTGTGGGTGTGGGTGTGTGTGTGTGTGTGTGTGTGTGTGTGTGTGTGTGTGTGTGTTTGTTTTTAACTCACGCCCCACTTCTCTGACTGCTTACAACACTGCTATTCCCAAATCACAGCTGTCTGCTACAATAATAGCATCGCACTGTACCCTTCCACACAACTAAGACATCAATTATTGGTCTACTGATCCAAAACACAACTTTGATTCATTTTAAATTCTTAGAAGAATGAGTTCAGATCCCGTACAGGGTCCCCACAGCTGCCAGTGCAGTTCTCCCTGACGGGGCTACGGCAGGGGGGATGCCCCCATGTAGAGCCCTGCAAATCCGCGGATATTCACAGATAATTTTTGCGTAAGGCTCTATCAATACCCTTTTAAAAACGTACATTAGAAAAGCAAGTGGACCCCAAAGTAGTCAATTTGCTACATTTCCCAACAAGCGTGCACATGTAACATTTTCCTCCGCTATTCCTGGGTGCTGTGGTATTGTATACAAATAGTAAAGTGAAACTTACTAGAATCATGCTGTCAGGGATCACAAGCACACCTGGGATCACAATCATGCTCTCAGGGATCACAAGCACACCTGGGATCACAAGCAAAAGCTACACCCTGATTTGCTCCCATAGCAACAGAACCAGTGCTCTTCTAAAAAGGGCTAATGACAATTGTAGCCCTGATTTAAAACAAACAGCTGTCCCCAGTAAACTGTGTACAGCATGTCATTTTACAAGAAGGTTGAATTTCTGGCCAGCCACTCTTTAACAATATTAATTCAGACAATGGAAAGGGAAAACATGCATAAGAGCAGAGCTAAATCATACAGTCTGAGTGCATTCAGCTTTCGCTATGTTATTCCAGTAGGCAGTAAAAACATAAACGCATCTTTCTGAAAAGACTTCAGGCCAGATCCTCGGAGAATGAGAGCACCTACTTCAATGGAAGCACTGCTTAGAAGGCGACCCTTCCATTTTGGTGCAACAGTGACGGGTGCTAAAATCAAATATAACCATCTCACTGATCCTAACAGGCACAGTTTGAAAATCTCACCTATCTATTCTGGATGAAATCATCACAGGTTTTGGGGCAAATAAAGGGTAACATCATAACACACTTGATTTGTTTTAAAAGACTTCTTACCTCATCACTGCTCCATCTATTGGGGAATGAGGGACGGAGCTTCTTGATGCACACAATCTCCCGCATGTCCTCATAGGAGGGGTCAGTGGGCACAAGATCATGATATGGAAGCTGATATTCTTCAACTATTCCTGAAAGAAACATTTTCCAGATGCATCATAACTGCAGGATGCATAATCCCAGTGTGGATCCCACCAGTCCCACTTAGCTCTGTCTTGCCCAGCATAGACACTAAGGGTATTAGCCATGTGAGCTATTATTTCAATTTTGCTTTGGAGAGGGGGTCATCTTTCTGAAGAAAATGAAGTAAAATATAGGACAAAGGCCACAAAACACAAAGCTCGAGGAAACAGGCTGTGCAGTGAGAGAAACCGAATCCTCAGCTCCAACTCATGACTCCCCAGTTAATACATTCAGCTGTGATAAGCGTATTTCTGTGGCTCAACTATATGAGCCTCAGAAGATAAAAATTCATTAAGCCCTTTAAAATAATGAGTTTTATATACACACACACCACAGATCAGAAGAAAATGAATGAAACTAAATGAAAGTGCATATAATCATAAACATCAATGATTTATATGCTTAATTTCTCTATTCTAAAAATAAAAAAAACAGCAGTGTCTCAGCTACTTGGTGTACTAATTGTTGGTAAATTATGACTTTCTAATGGCGATCACTCTAACCGCTAAATATGAATAATAATTTTAGTAACCTCGTCATCAGCAATTATTTCCCACCACTCAGAAAAGGAGAATATATGTGGTGTTGTACATATTATATTATAGTAGTAGCTGGCAAATATTGACTCTTTCATGATGATCACTTAGTACTTATCAAGAAAGTCTTCCACAATTAATTTTGTACGCCTTTGACAAAATGTAGCAATTTGCCATTTCCTTTAGATAAATCACAATGGTTTATATTATTATAACCGTTTTCATCCAGAAGCATTTCAATGCACTTTGTATGCTATAAAGACAGAGATCAACTGACCCACAACACACATGCAGCTTCTCTTCTAGGGTGAAAATAAACCAGACATTCTAAACCAGTAACATGAAACGGCATTTTTTTTGCAGGCAGTATGGTCCAGTGGATAGAGCGTTGGACCAGGAGCCATGTGTTATACTCCCACTCTACCACCGACCAGCTTTGTGACCTTGGACAAATCTTTTACTGCTGTGTGCTTCAGTTTCCCCAACTTCCTTGCACGGAACTTTGAGATCTGTAACTGGAAAGTGCTATGTAAGAACTAATTATTTTTGATTGATTTGAAAATGATTTGATTGATTTAAAATGATTATTTTAGATGGTGAAGCAAAAAAGAACCTCTTCTAATGAAACAGCAGGGGGAATGCAAGAAGGGAGAATGGAATTATCCAACTTGCAACTCTAAAAGTCATATTATTATTAAATCATTTCAGTGAAATATGCAACAAGCCCTAAACTTACAATACTCCCCCCAGATTATAGTATATGTGACGCAGACATGTGTGTGTGTTTTTTTCTGGGTTTGTGGCCTGTAATAATACCATATGAGATCCAGATCTCACAACGTGACCATGAGTGGATTTAGGACCTGATCCTGCAATCCTATGCACATGGGTGGATTGATGGGCCTACAGAGCACCTCAATGATTTCATATGGCATCCAGCTGTATATTGGGGCCTGGTTCTGTTCTTAGATGGCAGATGTTCAAGGAAAATTCAGGCTGATGTTAGAATGGTGATGACTCAATAGTTGCCCCTCTTCTTTCTTAAAAAGCACAAGGAGTGCTCGTAGCACCTTAGAGCCCACAAAAACTTATGTCCAAATAAACTGGTTATTTTATGGTTATCTAAGGTGCCACAAGTACTCCTCGTTCTTTTTGTGGTTACAGACTAACACTGAAACCTGTCTTCCTTCTTACTAATTCCTGCATCCTGGGTGCATTTCTGCCTGCCACTTGAGCAATCTGTGTTTTTTAAAGATTGAACAGAGAGAGAATAACAGTCAATTGCATAATAGTTGTCTGTTTAAATTTGTTGTTAACCGTAACACCCAAGCAAAAGCACCTTGTTTTCTTCGTGCTCAAACAGCAGAGTGTTTCTACTCCAGCAGAAATGTTTACCACTCTGAGGCTATGTCTACACTAATGTGGTAAGTTGACCTTCGCCACGCAACTCCAGGAATTGACATACCTTAGGTCGAGTTACCGCAGTCAGGGATGGGGGCGGGGTCCATGGGAGAAAATCTCCTTTCGACTTACCTTACTCTTCTCATCGGGAGTCGATTTGGCGGGTCTTTACTAGACTCCCTAAATTGACTGCCGGTGGATTGATCGCACAGAGTAGATCCTGGCAGTGCTGTGGACCTGCCCTTAAAGAGCCCACAAATTAGCTCCTTGTTCTGACCACAGTGATGAAACACTGCATTTTTAAATAGGCTACTAAAATATAGTGTAAATCTTTGTTGTTAAACAAAATCTGAAAAAACCCTCAGTGCAAGGAAGTAGAAATTAATAGGCTCAGGATTGCCAATGTGTTTACCCAGGTTAATTTATTGCTACAAATTCTATTATCCAGAAAGAAATGATGGAACTTGAAGCCTCAGGTTCTAAATGGAGATTGCTGCTACAAGGAAAAGTCAAGCCCTAGTTACCGACAATATGTTTGCCATTTACCTCCTGACACGCATCTCCTTGCTACCTCCCAAAGGATGAGTCCAAAACTGTACATATCAGCCATGATATATGACTGGAAGTGATTCCTATTCAAGCTTTCATCCAGCACCTCGGGAGGCATATAGCGCTTTGTTCCTACCCTGGTGTTTGGTGGTATGTCCACCTCATTTGTATCACTAAAAGGAAAAAAAGGAAGAAGAAGAATAAGAATTAAACATACAGAAAAAAGCTTTGAAAAAAAATCACCAACTGGATGTGGAGAAAAACCAAAATCAAACAAAAATCATTCTTGAACAAGGTCAAAAATAATGCATAGACTTAATGGAACAATTCTCATGGAGAAACCTACTTACTGTGAACAGCCCCCTTCTTAAAAGGCTTACTTGCCTGAGGCTGTATTAAGCATTCAAATGCAGAACCAACACAGAGATAAGACTCAACAGGGATGCTGGGAACATTTGTGAGATTTCGTTTAGTATTAGACTTAACACTAATGCAGGCAATAACAATCAAATCTTCATTAAATGCTGTTTTCTTAACATACTGCACTATCTAATGCTTTAGTCTGAACAATTAATGGAAGAGACTAAAAAAACTGGGACAACAACATTTAACTCTCTGCCAAGCCCGGCCCGTGAGAAAGAACAGACTAACCATTTCTTGTGCATTATTCTTGATCTCTGCTAACCTTTCCTTACCTAGGATGTAAAACACTTACATATAATGCACAACAAATCTAACCAAATGTGTCCCATGTCACACTAATAATGCAGTGAAGAGTGGGGATTTAATGCATAAATAATGGAAAATATAGACACCTTTGACACTGGATTTTCTCTCATTCAGTCAGATGTAGCTGTATCAACTTTAACAGTTTTCAGTTCCAGATATGGCATAATTTATGGATTATTTAAAAAGGTCAGTTGCCTCCCCTTCACCCCTAAATGTCCACTATATCCACTAAGAATGATAAAATCTGATAGAATAACTGTATGACTTTTTAATGCTTCTTTTTCCCAATTCAATTCCATCCACGATTCTGAAAATAACAAACAAGCAGATCCTCTGCAAGATGTGTCATTGGTCACCTATACTTTCATTAATGCATATGCATGTTGGGATATTTGTTTACTTCGTGAAGAAAATATGACATAAATCCAGGGATCTGCATTGTTTAATGAAATTTAAGAATTGTAAAGAAACTGAGAAAAAAAAAGGCAGCTGTATGGAATTCATTGCCTCTCTCACTGGAGAACATTCCTGACCACATTTCCTATTAGTGTTGCACAAGTGAAGACTCAGCAGTATAAATAGTTAAGCATACAAAGTGAATTTTGGTTGGATCACGATAAAAGAATGGTATTACTGTGTCCTGTTTTAGAGCAACAAATGGTTGGCTCTAATTCTTCTTGATTTATACCCTTTGGGCATGTTACTGCAGTCAGGCTATGCAACACATACTGGCAAAGGATAAATTGCCTTCCTTGAAATTTACACACTGGTAAGCCTTTACACTGAAACAATTCCAAGTTATTGTTTTCTAGGCACTTGGCAACATCATGATTCCTTTTTCTTTATGAAGTGTCTAATCAAGGATACTGGGGCAGATGAATCAACTGATGCAGGAGAACAGAAGGCTGCCTTTATCTGTACTCTAAATAATTTCAATTTAAAATCTTGTACAGAATTAAAAAAAACAAAAACCCTTAAGAAAAACCACATTTTCGAATGTAGTCTTTTAAATTGCAAGCTGCAATTCATACCCTTACTTCTGCACCGAAAAAGAAAAATCACAGAAATCCTACATGCATTACCACGAAGGAATGGTACTAAGAACACAAACTTTTCAAACCAGCCAACCAACCAGCTGTCATATGGCAATTACTCCTAACCGATCTCACAAGTGACCAAGACCTACTTGTTTTAGCTCGCTCTCTGTTGTTTAAACACATTTCCAGTTTTAAAAATGGACTTTAAAGGCTATTTCAAAAATCAAATCGATATGTTAGCAATCTGATTGGTCGGAAATGAAACGAAAAGCAGCACAACCAGCGTACTTTTTAATACATCCCAGTTAGCTACATGTGCAGATTATTTCAGTAATTCTGTATGTGCTGTCAGTCAGTTATTCAGATGTTGTATCACACCTTTAACCCCCGACCCCGGGCTCTCTCTCTCATTTCAGCATGCAGTAATACTGATCAGTTGTCCAGTAAGTACAACTTATTGAAATCTGAAAATTGTGTGCAAATACAACTGGGACGGCCATTTAGATACAAAACAGCTATTTATAAACATGCAATATACAACAGACCTATGCCTAATATAGTATAAAGAGGTATTGTACATATTACACGCCACAAACAATGATACAAAAAGAACCATGTTATCTCCCTGACTCCTTTCAATTAAAAAACACACATTTTATTGCTGACATGAACAAGCCTGGGGTCAGGAAAGAGTTCACACACAAACAAATGGACCTAATTTTACTCACCTAATAAATTTAACGGCCAAGCCCAGGTCTGCTATACAGCAGGTTCCATTTTTTTTCACTAGAATATTCTTACTTTTCAGATCACGGTGGGCAATAGCTGGTTTGCCTTGAGTACTGAAGATCTCGGTATGCAAGTGGCACAAGCCACTAACTGAGGAATAGGCCAGTTTCAGCATGGCTTTTGTATCTAAGGTAGTGGATTTCAAATAATCATACAGGGACCCGTTCTCATGGTAGTCCGTGATAAGATACAGTTGGGTCCAAGACCCGGTACCTTTGATGTCCGCAGCAATGAACCCTGTGGGGGAGGAAAAATACTTTCAGATTAATATTTTTCAGGCCTTTTGAACTCGATTCTAAATCTCTCTCAGCTACTTGTGTGTTTTAGCTACAAATTCAACTTCTTTATCCTATCTATATTGTATTCAGTTAATGAGGATATGCACCATCCTGGCATCAGCACATATTAAAAATTGTGGATTATACTGCATGAAAAAAGTATGCAACAATTACTCTGAGTGATTATATGTCTATATTAAGAACAGCTCATGCTCACGTTTATCAAGGCTTTCTGCCTAATCCCTAGATTGAGGGTTAAATTGTGATCACGTGGGGAGGGGACTTCACAAAAAAAACCCTCTCTGTCCTTTGCTTGGTCAAGGACAAAATACAAAAGCAGCTCCCCTAAGCAAGGTCTGCTGAATTCTTGGTCACTCCAGGGACATAACTGTCTGGAGCGGAATCACACAACCACCCGGCAGCCACGAGAGACACATACCTCCTGATAGCTCTTCCTAGTATAGTGTGGCCCAACGTCATCCTCTACAGAGAGCTCTGTACAAAGTGCCTAACTGAGTTTTAAACAAATACCCTGAGAATGTCTTCGGTATCTCTTATTTTTCGGTTCTACATGGTGTCATTTTTTAAATGTCAATTAAGAGGCCTGCAGTTTACTTTCTAAAAAAACCCCTCAGACACAGGTGGGAGAAACAGGTGTATAGTTGCTGGGGATTACAGCCTCCCACCTCCAGTTACTCTCTATCTGCAGGAGACCCTTAAAATGATTTGCTTTTTGACATCTGCCTCATGGAGAGAAGCATTTTGTAACTGCAAAGCATGTCAGGTAACAAAATGCATGAATACAATAACAAAGACACTTAAAATGGAATCATCCCTATCTTTTATTTCACTCACTTACCCAGAATGTTTTCATGCCTCATCAGGACAGTCTGATAGATTTCTGTCTCTCTGAACCAGCTGGCCTCCTCAGTGGTGAAGAACACTTTCACAGCTACCTTTTCTCCACGCCACTTTCCCATCCAAACTTCTCCATAGCGACCTTTGCCTATCTGTTTCACCATCTGAATCTGTTTTGCTATAGTCCTTTGAACCTATTAAATACCAAGAAATGCAGTTTAAATATACTCTACAACATGTGTGTTTCATCTCTCTTTGTCTATCTCCTTTTCTCGTGCTAACAGATAGATACCCTTGCACAAAGCTGCAATGCACATGGGCCTTGCACAGAGTTGGAGGAGATGGAATTTCCTGCTGCTTTCCAGAGAATGGAGTCCTAGTGCAGGTGCTCTTATAGTCTGGCCACTCCTACATGCACACATGACTTTATGCCATTGGATCAGCATAGGCATAGATATACCTGACAGTTTTAAACATAGGAGCTTAAAGTCAGGATACTGAAGCTATATTTAGGCCTCAAAATAACCAACAGAGCTGACCAAAAAACCAGAATTAGCATCTCAGGAAACGCTGATGCTAAATGAAAAGTTCTTGAAAAAATCAATTTGGAAAAATTGAAATGCAGCATTTTGATATTCCCGAACTGAAATGTTTCCTTTTGGTTCAACAAACTGAAACGAAATATTTCAGTCCAACATTATTCTATAGTTATCTGAGATGCCACTGTGCCTCGTGTTCCTCTTTTCCTCTAGGGGCCAGGCACGCCAGGCAACTCAATCTTCCATGATGAGTCCACCATCGGGGAGACACTGGTGCATCATGGAAGATACAGTCCAACCAGGGAGTCTAGCCCTTAGGAAAACTGAAAAATTTCAGCAAAATCAACATTTTCCAAAGGAAACCACTTTTACTTTTGAAAAAAACAGGACAGAAAATTCACAGCCAGCTCTGGGAACATCCTGATTTTCCAAAATGCTGTGTACCCAGCAGCTCTCCTTGACTTTAACAGGACACAAGAGATGCTCAGCACCTTTAAGAATCAGGGCTGGGATTTTCAGAAGTGCCTAAAGGAGTTCAGCCCCCAATAGCTAGTGAAGTTAGTGAATTTCTTTCAAAAATCCTACCCCGGTTTTTATTTATGAGCCCATATATGGATTTGGGCTCCTATTTGTAAAAAATGTCAGCCATGAGTTTTTAATTATAGTTTGCTAAAGTGCAGGAGTTAGGAGGCCTGGGTGGCTACAAACTTATCATTATTATTCATAAAGAGTATTTTTTCCCTAAACATTAATTTGAGGAGCACAGCTTAAAATCTGTCTTTATGCACCATCAGTTTCGTCAAGAATATTCACTCTGAATAAAAGTGAGATTCAAAGCACCTGTTGACATCTACCAGACGTTTAGTGCAGCCAACAGCACTGCAGAGTAATTTCTGATGAGGACGTCAGATCAGAAACAGAGTTAAGGAAGACTGAGTGCTCAGACACTAAACAACTAAACCTGTTATGACTAAAAAAATCCACCTTGGGCAATTACAAACTAACTTACCCTCTCGGGAATGAGACATGTCTGGAAGCTATATATTCCTAACAATTCACAGAAGAAAACTAAAGTAAAAGTTGTGATCCAACATACAAATGTGTGGATGTTCATAGCCAAGGTGCTAATCAACCTCTATTTCCCAGTCACAAGATAAAATATTGAAATAGCAACCGCTTGTGCCTCAGTATTACCTGTTCAAGCCTGAGCTGAAATGTTCTTGCTTTTGCCCGATATTTTAAAACAAAAAAATTTAATTGAGCCCAATGCAGTTGAAACGTCATACATCGAGGAATTAATTAGATGTTGGTCATTAGTTATAATTTTCTAGATATTTAAATGTTAAAGTATAGATTTTGTCTTCACCCACGTAAAACTCCCATGAAATTCAGTGCACTCAAATGGCAGTGTTATCTGAATGCTTAATGAGTTACATTAATTCAATGTCTTCCCAAAGCATTCTGACAAAACAGGCTGCTAAAAATAAATATTCAGAACTGGATTTCAAAAACATTTGCTACTCTTTTGTTTTCTCTGCATCTGACCGGAATTCAGTGGAAGCTGTCATATTCCTTATGATCCCAGCAGGTGGCCCATTTGATAATGCAGAACAGGACTGAAACTGTTCAGCTCCAGTCTGAATGCATGTGAAAACAGAGGCATTCCAAACCTGACGGGTAAGCTCTTGTTTATGTAAGCTTTTGTTTACATTAAACTATTATGTTTAAACTATTTTTAAAATAGCCTAAAGCTGAAAAAATAACCAAACCTAAGTAACAACAACTCCGCAAGTTCCTTTTCTGATTTGCATACAAATGGAAGCTGGATTTTTACAGACTGAGTATATATTATCACACTATCAGATGGTGGCTTCGGTGCAGTTCTTTTGATTTACACCAGTGCAAGCCAAGAACAGAAATTGAGCTTAAGTTGTTTTTAAACTAATTTATTCTCCTTTATACTTTGAGATACTGATTGAACAGTTCTGTTACACTGGAATATTTCTTTAACATTTTGTAATATAATTTTAGCATTGTTGCTTTCCAATTTGCCTACTTTAAAGAATGCATCCTGAAAAATAATGGAATTAGATCATATAACTTAATTTGTGTAAATATATGTAATGGCATCATAGAGCACATGTAATTACAATACTTAATGATGAAAAGTTCCTTATTAAATTATATTTAGAAAATGAAAATCACATTTCTGTTATGAGTTTTCAAAAAGCAGAATACTACATGGAAGACCTTAAGTTGGTTTCCTCCTGCTAGAGGGGGTCAAACTATTTACTGGGTCCCATTTATTTTATTTCATGCATTTAGTTATTTTTCTGTTCATAAGTGGCTTGTGATGTTTAAAATATGCTTGTTACTCTAAATTGTTTGACAAACAGATTTTACAAACATTTTTGTGTTATGGACTGATCATAAACTGTTCACAGTAAACAATCCATTAATTTTTCCATATTTGTATTTTTCAATCCAAACACTGACATGGGTCAGCTAAGGAAATAGGGCATTTTGCTTCTCTTCTCTGACAGGATGAGCTAAATATTTACAAACTACTTCCATTGTCACCTGAATAGAATTTTGTTTTGTCACAAAAGTGGTTTTGCTTCTTGAATGAAAAAATCTCAGCTAAGGCACAAAACTTGCCGTTTGTAAAATGCATGCAAAGTTTGGTCACACGAATGTTTGTGAACAGAGCATTTTATGATGAGAGCTGTGATGCATTCTATCAAAAAACAATATGCATTTATAAATGTAATTACAGAAATGTACGAGAAAGTTTCATTGAGTATCTTATGTGTATTGTGGCAAACTGCACATGCTATTGAAACTGCTGTATCCCCCTTCTTATACCTTGAAAATGGCTTGGTTCTGTGCTTCTGGCCCTGGTTTTGCAGCTTCTTGGAGGCCCATTGAGGTAAATGCAGCTGGATGCAGAGATTTGTCTGTGCAACTCAGCTTGTTGGGTAGGACCTTTATTTACAAGTTTTTAAAGTGCTTCAGTCGGGCTTAGAAGTTGATGGCAACATTCAGCCTGCACCAAATGTTTATGCTAACGATACAAACACCTAAAAAACCACCCAGCAGCTCACAGTGGTTTATACTCTATAACAGCAACACTTACACATCCTTAAATAGATGGACTTGACTAAGAGCCACCATATAATTATGAATAATACAAATAAATCTGAGAGAGAAAATGAACAAGGTCGAATGTCAGAATAATGATAGTATCTTGGTTAAGGTTTGGCTTTGTTGTAACCTTTGTATCCAATATAATAAGTGAGCTACAAAAGAAAGAATATTGTTTATCATAAACTGACATTTTACAAGTTCTAAAAAAAAGTATGGGTTACTTTCTCTGAAACAACTTTAAATGTTTTATGTTGGAAATAAATAATAAAGAAGCTGGAAATAAAGACTTTTAAAATGAAGGATAGTGTTTTTCACCAGACATTATTGTACATATTTGTTACAGGCATGGGCATCCCCTCTTGGACAATAAGTATCAATCTATGCATTTCTATTGCTATGGTAACTATCTGACAAGCAGAGCATATATATATTATTGTGTTCACCATAGCAAAAACTTCAGGGCTGCAATGCAATTTCCATCATGAACCTGTTTTCACGGTCTTACGGTTTTCTTAGAAAATCATTGTTTGAGGTAAAAAGTTTGAGGAAAATCTGTTTATGACTTTTTAGTTAGGCAAAGGGGCAGGAGGAAGGGAGGAATATTTCCTGATTTATAAAAGAAATTAAGACTCAGTCTGGTGACTGTAATACAAAGACACGAGGTATGGCACAGAAAAGAGTACAGCCATCTCCTTTACCAAAGTACAGATAGGACTACAGGCAGTGTGAACAGAGCCCCAGCAGCTGAATTCTATGCTCTCTCAGCAGCAGATCCTCCAGTCTGCTGAAGAGAGTGGGGCTCACTCTGCCAGTGGATCACAGGACCTGGACAATTTCATGGAGGATGGTTAACTCACCCTTCCTATCCCCAGTTAAAAAAAAATATTCAGGGACATGGGTAAAAAACACATTTGGAAAAACCATACTGCTCCAACCAGCTCTACTTGTTCTTTTCTTTTCTCCTTTTCTGTCATTTATTTCTGCCATTAAAAACCTTACGAAACTAAGTTCAAAAATCTACACTAAGGCTGTATTAAAGCCATGGAGTATATGGTAATATTCTGTGTCCTGATTCGAAATGCATCAGTCCATCTACTTAACAATCTGGGTTGCTGTGAGCACATGTACCCCAGTACTCTGCTCTCTGCACTGGATTCCCAGTGAATACAGAATCCAGTTTATAGTATCTGTCCTGTTTTCCTACTCCCTCCATGAAAATGCCCATGCCTACCTGAGAGAACGCCTCTCTCATGCAATGGTTACAATCTCCCTTGACAGCTATGTTTCACTGGAATAACAAAACTGCTGGTCGATACAGAGAGGTTTGTGAGAGCAGCAGATGGAGCTTTCATAAGATCTACACACTGGTGCTCACGCCCACATCCAGTAAGAATAACTATGGACCTCACCACTTTTGGAATCAACTGCAAAGCTCATTCTTCTTCTTATCTGTCCCTCCATGGTTATTTTGACATTTGGAAAACCGGCTGTGCTTCAAAACATATTTAGCTAACATGTTTTAATTAATATGATTTTAAACAGATCTTTGTAGCTGCTAGATACTGGGACAGTTGTATTAAAAAGGAAGTTTGTTGGTTGTGGTCAATCCTAAACTCCCTCCATAGTTTCAACATATTGTAAAATATGACCAATCCTCTTGGTCTAGGCGTGGCCAATAAGTTAATACAAATATGAACAAATTCAGCTATTCTCATTTAGGCGGTGAAAGAAAGAAAGAAAGAAAGAAAGAGTAACAGTTTTTGTTATTTCTATTTTTAAGTATTTGGAGGTTGCTCAGATACTATGGTGGCACATGCTTTATATGTAGGTAGACAGGAGTGACATTTAACTTCACAGCTGTGCATTTGGAAAATGAGAAGGAAAAGAAATGAATAGTCTTGAGTCTTCTGCAATGCCATGAAGTGCAGGAGGTCCAAGGTTGTCAGGTTATCAGAAAACTAAAACATAGAAGAATGGAAAAGCCATGAGCTTTACTCTGAAATATAAACCTCTTAGCTGAAACTGAGCCTTCATTAGTACATAGGTTCTTGGGTCTCAGTCACAGTTACATTTGAGACAACTTATAAATGTTAATCTCTATTCAATTGGCATACCTTCAACCTACAAGATGTTTGTAGTGCAAAATACAGTGATTCTACTCAGTTTTTAAATGCTTAGTGAAGCCAAGGTGTTAAAGGATTCCATGTAACCATGCTGTCTCTAAAAATAATGTAACAGTATTTGAAATGTAACTGCATTTATAAAAAGCATCACATCTAAGCTTGTAGGCTGGATTCTGATCTCATTTACACTGGTATAAATCTAGATAAATGCCACTGAAGTCTATGAGATTAATCTGGATTTATGTTGGTGTGCCTGAGATCAGATTCAGATCCCAGTACATGAAATAAAGAGCTCTGATTCTTAAGTATTTATTCTCCAACTGATATCCTTGTCATTTCTGCAGAGAGACACTCTGAACCTAATTTTTCCTTCACATACTAAGATAATTCCTATTAAATCCCCTTGGATTTTTATGCCGGTGTCTTTGCTTTATAGAGTTATGTGTGTATCTAAATTACATTCCTTTCTTACCAGCAGAGGGAGCCCAGACCCACTTCCTGAGCTCTGAGACTGTTCAATCAAGTCTTTCAGGGATTCCCCTGGAGGAATGTAAGTCTCATCCTGTTCAAGTCCAATGCTGTAACGAGGTCTGGTTTCTTGCCTTTTATGCCTATGATTTTAGTGAAAATTAAATTAGTAGACAGTAAAATGAGGAACGCGTGCTATGTAGAAAACGCTACTCACATTTAATTTTTAGTCATGCACAAGTTTCCAGCAATTACCCGAAGTACGTGCTAGACTCATCGATGACTATTTTCTGATCTATTGACAGCATTAGCATGCTTTAGGTCTATGAAACGGGATGATTATCATCTTGGTAGGGAAACTAGCATAATCCAAGAACCAACTTGAAACCTCTAATTCAGAGAACAGCCCTAAAAAGAGAGATGCAGTAAATACCTCACCTTTTTGTTATGAATGTTGTGGGTGTTTTATGACCAAAGAAAGGCATTTGTATGAATTTGCTTTGCTTTCCGAATCTATCTCCCTCTTTGGGTATAGTCTGTGAATTTGTGTGCAACCTTGTGTGCACTGTGTTCATAGGCTTAGGAGCTTGACTTTATTTATTATACAGTGTCTTTACACCATCATTTTCTTTCACTTTCACTATATACTATTTTGTATTATTTCCCACTGGAAAGCTTTTTAGGATATACTTTCTATGAACGATGCTATACAAAAGACCAACTACATTAGAGGACATTATATTGATGCCTTTGTGATTTTAATATTAGCAAAATATACACTTTTTCCCTATAATAAAAAAGGTTTATTTAATTGTTCGCCAACTCCCTCCTGTTATTTTTTTAATTTACAGTTCACAAGATGGGGTTGGGGGGGGGAAGGGAAGTGATGTTGGGAAGAAATGTGAAACTGACAAAGCTTGAATACTTCCTACTTACCTGAAGTAACAGAATATGATGATAAGTACCAGGAGTATACTGCAAACAGTCACTGAGATCAGCAAAGCCTTATGGTGAATGTTTCCTTCAACAAAATCTGGTTTAAAACATAAAAAAGCTCTGTACAATGGCTGTTTTTTGTCTTTGAAGTCAACGCTACTCGCTAATACCTGAGATGTTTTTCGGATTAGGTTGGCTGTAAATTGCATTCTGCCTTCCTGGGTTTAGTTTCATATGTAAAAAGACATACAAGATTTTATAAATCAGTTAAGCAACAGAATTCCCCCCTTTCTTTTCTACTGAAGCATTGTGTAACATATCACTTGATTTCAGAGCCATTTTATGTGATTCTTCTGTAGCCCGCATCGAACAGGGCAAGCATAACTGTAGCGGGGTGGCTACCCGCTCCCAGTCAGAAGGGGTTAAAGTCAGCCCTGGAGAAGGCTGGGGCTGTAAGTGCAAAGCCCCGGCTGATTAGAAAGCAGGCTCAGCTGGGTAGCCATGCCCCAAACAGACCTGCAAATATAACTTATAAAAGGATTAAGAGGCAGGGCCCTGAGAGACAGAGTCTCCTCTGGTAACAGAGGCAGACAGGCCTGGCTGCAGGGGAAGCTTAAGGTACCCAGAGTAGAGCAGGGCTGGGGGGAGACAAGAGGAGCTGGGGGAGCTCTGGCCTGGAGACCCCCAGGCTGCAGGGCTTAGGGGACCGGTCCAACAAGGGGTATTGGGGTTGCAGGGGGCAGCCCTTGGTTAGCTGTAGAGGCAGCAGGCCAACCCCCCTTGCCGGTGATGAGTGGCAATGATACTGCAGTCTGCCCCAGTGAGCGGGGGCAAGTGGTGACTGGTAGTTGCCTAGACTGAGGCAAGGTGGGGATAGGGGGTGGGAGGGGAGATCCTAAGACTGTGGGGGTATTGCAGGGATGCAGCACCCCAGATGAGAGGGCACCAGGGTCCGGGAGGGACACAGGGCCGAGTGCAAAAGGGACTACAGACTGCAGAGGGCGCTCCAGAGAGCTGGAAGAGCTAATTCCCTGGATGACCAGCGGGAGGTGCCGCAGGGGTGAGTCGCTGCATACTTACATAACACATGAAACAGCAATTGAGGCCCTGACTGATCCTGCAGTCTTACTCAGACAAAGCTTTCATGGGTAACATTGGCACTTTTGACTGGGTTTGAAAGGGAGTATTTAGTCCTTCATGACCAATCCACTAACCTCCACCCCCTCAAACCTGGGATTTATAGTCCTGTATCTTACATACCTTTTCAGCTAAGACACAAACTAGTTTGGCACATCTTTATCTTAATTAACTTTTATTAATTGCAGAAAACTATGAGAGTCTTAACAAAAGCAATTAGTATACCCAACTACATCTATCCTAGCAGAGAAGACATACAAGGGATGTCTAATCCCCACTTGGGCATAGAGCGAAGTCCTTCAGGTTATATTTACATCAATTTAAAGATCTGTCTCTCTCTCCCAGAACTTCAGCAGGAAAAAATATTTGTTTTTTATTCTTGCACTTGTGGAAAAATGGTTCACTGCAGATAAGCCATTCTTTAAAAATGCTTGAAAATGCAACATTACTAAGCAACGTGTAAGAATTGTGATTATATAAAAATAACTGAAAAGTTCAGATTAATCTTGTCACGCCATACGCATTTTTTACTTTAAAATTTAGCTGTCATCTCCAAATTTGTATCCTCATTTCAAACACATACGTTGGACCGTCGTGCATATTCTTATGCTGAAAACTTAAGAAATCCTGCACCATTGTCTTTTAAAACTACAGTCTCAAAACTATAATACTTTAGCACACTCCTCGCCCCCGGCCTGGTGTTCACTCTTATGCAGATAAGGTTTTCTGAAGCCCTCACCATCTGATTGTCTTGCATCTTCCACGCAAACGCTGAACACACAGTAAACTGTGAGAATTCTATCCTCATCGACTCATCCTGGAATAACACTATTATGTTTCAGATTTACTAGGGTGATGAGACAAGGAGGATCCTAGGGGAATCTTGGCTTACTGTCATGCACTTTTCTTTTAAGGATCCAGTTCCCTCTCCCCTCTTTGCTTCCAACTATTTCCTTCCCATCCCGAATAGAGATTACCTACCAGTATCTGCCTTGTGAGCACATTGGTCATGTTTTAACCTGACATTACCTGCTCCTGGAGCATTAACAATGTAAACATTCAAGACACGGCCATCGCCTTTGAAAGGAGACACTGACACAGGGCCTATCAGGAAAACACTAGAGCACATCATTCTCATCAGAACAGCAGATTTCTACCTGGACGGTCACTCTAAGTGTGCTGGGAGCTGAAACTGAGAACCCACTGGGGAGTCCAGTTCTCTCTGTGAAGGAGGTGGTGGTTTAGGGGGGCAAGGTTCTATTTCTTGGTTTATTAGGAGTCGATGTCTGCCAGTCATTTCCTTCTAAAATGTGTGGTTTGTAACAGTTTAAGATGTCACTGCCTATTAGCCCAGGAGAAGCTAAACAGAGTATGCAGACTATAGGGGAAGGGGGAGAATTCTTCATACTCTGGAGAATATGGAAATAAGTTTGCAGCAAGGGGTTTCTGGTTTCATAGAAATGTGACAATAAAAACTGGGCTGGTAGTTTTTTATGCTTTTTTTTTTTTAGCACAATGAGCATTGAGTGCCATACAGGCTCCATTCTGATCTTGCTTACACCAGAGTAAACCAAGAAGTGACCCTATTCAGGTAAATGGAGTTAAACTCACCAGAAACTGTAATGAGCTCTCAATTAAGCTCCCTCTACTTTAGTATTATTAATGGACTATGTGTGTATATAAAACTGTATAAAATAGAATGGACTAAAGATCATTGAAGATGATTCTGAAAAGAGTGGCTAGCATTCCATACACTGAGGCCAACATTTCCAAACTTGGGTATCCAAAGTCAGGCACCTAATATCCCTATTTAGGCATTTGCATCCTCACCTTTTACAGAAGTGAAAAGGAGCTGCAAGTACTCTGCAACTCTTAAAGTAAAGCCCTTCACAAGGGGCCCAACTTTAGGAAGCCACACTTGAAAAGTCAGATTCACATTTTTTCTGTGATCAAAGCCATTTGTGTGGGAGGAAAAAAAAATCTCAGAAAGCACTTAAAGATTAAAGGGAATCTAGGTGTGAAAGACAAGTTCTGCATTTTAGCCTACAAAATCGAGGGAGACTGAACTAGTTACAACGATGAAGGTTATTACCTAGATCAGAAGATTGTCTTTACAACAATAGTACACAGGGCTTTATTAAAGATGCACCAGGCACACAGTAGGCATGAAATTGACCCTAATACTAAAGGAAGGCAAAACATCTTTCTTGAGTCCTTTATGTTTACCAACATGTTATGCCGGTCAATAATGATGGTGAATGAGCGAGTTATCTGCCCAGAATTCAGACATGATTTCAAATTACTTTGGAGGGATTTAGCTTGTTTGCTCATTTTGGGGTTTTGGAAACCAGTCAACATATGCTCATCAGAATGTACAGAAAAATGCTCAGAATTCTTTATTTTTAAATGTCAGAGAGTAATCATCAATGGCTCCCTGCCACACTGGGAATTCATATCTAGTGATGCCCCACAGGGGTCAGTCCCGGGTCTGGTACTATTCAATTTTTCCATGAGTGGGTTGGATAATGAAGTGGGAGTGCATTATAACATTTGGGGACAACACTAAAATGGGATAGGATGCAAGCACTTTGGAGGGCACAATTAGAATTCAAAACAATTCTAACATATTGGATATTGGACAGGGACAGGTGCAAAGAAGGTCATTTAGGAAGGAAAGATCTACTGCACAACTGCAAAATGGGGAATAACTGGCTAAGTGGTAGTACTGCTAAAAAGGATCTGGGGTTACTCTGGATCAGAAATTAAATATGAGTCAATAATGTGATGCAGTCGTAAAAAAAGCCTAATGTCATTTTGGGGTATATATAAGACGTGGCAGGTAATTGTCCTGCTCTACTCAGCACTGGTGAGGCTTCGGCACTGTGTCCAATTCTGGGTGCCACACTTAAGGAAAGATGCAGACAAATTGCAGAGTCCAGAGGAGAACAACAAGAATGATAAAAGGTTTAGACAACCTGACCAAGAGTAAAGGTTAAAAAAAAATTGGCATATTTAATCTTGAAAAAAGAAGACTAAGGGAAGACTTCAAATATGCTAAGGGCTCTTAAAAAGAGGATGGTGATCATTGTTCTCTGTGTCCACTGAAAGTAGAACAAGAAGTGATGAGCTTAATCTGCAGAAAGGGAGATTTAGGTTAGATATTAGGAAAACATTTCTAACTATAAGGGTAGTGAAGCTCAGAAACCGCCTTCCAAAGCAGGATGTGGCCTCCTCCTCGCTGAAGGTTTTTAAGAACTGGTTGGACAAATACCTGTCAAGGATGTTCTAGGTTTACTTGGTCCTACCTTAGAACAGGAGGCATCTCATGAGACCAGCCCTATATTTCTATGATTCTATTTAGGCTGGTGAAAGGTGCCAGACTGACTTCCCCTGAACACTGAAGTCCTCCCTTTGCCCACATAACAGGTGCTGCATACAAAGGAGCCATGCAAACTTCTCTGTCTGCCTCAGTGCAAACCTGGTGGGGCTATTTCCTCAGGCTGACAGAGAGGCAGGTGGTTCAGTCGTCAAACGTATTCAATCCCTGGCGCCTCATCTGCGACTGAAATGGTGCCAAATTGCACTAATTTTTGTGATATGGGAACTGGACATAGAACCAGTGCTTCCTACTGTTTTGTAAATTATCAACTGCAGCTGTGAGGTTATGAAAATAAGCAGGATTTTATTATTTTATTAGAAGACTGAAGTAAGTCATGATATGAGGGATACGTAATAAACAAGCAAGACATTAGTGGAGCTCTTCTATTTACTCTCACTGACTGGGAATTTTAGCCATTGTCCAATGCCCAGCATGCAAGGAATACACTTTATAAGAAAACACACAGTGATGCTATTTCTAGACACCACACAGGGGTATGGTGTCTTCAGTACAGGGAGGGAGAGCTGATAACAGAAGAAACAAGTTAAGAAACAATTTCTGTAGAAAATATCTTCAATAAGACACAAGAGCCTTTCAGACACTTCTAGTGCTTCCCTCCAGCCCCATCATTTATTCAACTCACTTTATCATGTACAGAACTTTGCTGAAATGTGTGTTTAAAACTCAGCAAATTGGGTTGCAGGAGGAGTCAGCATATCAAATGTGCGGAAGATCCTCCTGCCTCCCCCGTCTCTTCCAGTTCACAGTATTCATATTATTTTGGGTAAAAACTGCAGTGAAATCTGAGGCTTGGAGACTTGTTTGCACACATCAGACTCCATCCTCCAATCATTCCCATGCCCATTCATCACTAGCTCTACAGGCAGGGAGCCAGACATGGTGGCACCACCACTTCTGCTTATAAAGGCTTTAAATCAGTAAAGACATATTTGTTCTCATCTGCTTTCAGTCTGCACTTTTACTAGATTTCCAGTAATATTTTTATTGTTTAAAAGAGAGGTGTCCTTTCAGCCTCTGTTATTATTCTCATTTCCTTAATAAGGCGGCTGCATGACTAGCAAGGGGACTCCATGGTATCTCCAGGGTATTTTTATTTTACTAGTACTGCAGGATGCACCAGACACTGTCCAGAAATGGATTTAGCTGCTGTTGTGTTCTTCCTTCCTTCTTGGCACAAAGATAGTTCCCTCGCATGATTAATTCTTCTGTCTGATATTTTCATATATATGCTGCTTCATTCTGTTCATGGTTAAAGAGTGAGTCCCTTTCAGGAAATGCTAGGTATAGAGAAACACTTTCACAACACAAATTGCACACATCTGTAGATGATAATTCTGTGCATGGGTTAATTGCTAGTTAGCAACCTTTGACCTACGGCTGAAGGACCTCCCCAGACCCTGGTTTCTCCTGATATCTGACCTTGGTCAAAAGTTCCTGATCTTGAGATAAACATACAAAAAAAATTTAAAGTACCAAACAATGTACATTTTCATCAAATCCAGGGGAGCTTTTCTTTCAGCAAGTCCATTTTTTAATGTTAGTTATTTATTTTAATATCACTGTTTATGTTGAATCCGGACAAGAATTCTGAGAGTCACAGCACCACATTTAAAAAGAATCCAAGACAGGAACAATGACTATGAACAAAGAGCTCGTCAACTGTTATATATTAGCTGCATGTTCTTGGATATGGCCAGTGGGAGAATTCAGAGTTTAAACTGCTGCCCCTTTGGTGAGTGTTCATATTGTAATAGAGCAGTGGCAAACTATCCTGGCTCCTGGCACCAGGAATCACAGCTGACCAGACAGCTTTTATAAAGGGTCTGACCTTGGTGCTATTCCACAGCTAAGGACCATAGAGCCACATTATCTGAAGCAGGCTCTAAAATTACAGCCACAATTTGCTGTCTAGCTACTAGTCTGTGAGGAATTACGTTAAATGAACATACTGCCATTTGTTTGTCAAATAACGAATTAAACAACTAGTTTTGCAGTATTCAAGCAGTTCAAAAGCTATTCATATAATAATGTATTCAAAAATATTCTCTCTCTGCTACTTGGTGTTTATTCATCTTAGCTGGTGTTTATTCATCTTAGCTGTCTGTCACTTTAATACTTGAGTGTCCTCTGCCCCCGCAAAAAAATAAATAAATAAATTTGGCATTAGCAAAAGAGCTTGAGTTTTTGAATAAACACTAGATAGATAGCTGACTATGCTAACTACCTGATTTTTGCGTTTCCATCTAGTTTAGGCTAGAATGGAAAATGTAATACAAAACCAAGGACGTGTGTGTGCGTGTGTATGTGTGGGGGGGAAATTATGGACTTGATTTTCAAAAATAAAATTATATTATTCATCTACTATAAAACATACAAATTTACTTACTTGTGGGATTTTATTTCTGTCCAGGTAAACGTTTTCTCTTAATAATGACCAACAAAATTACATAGAGCTCTTATGTTGGGAGTCAGAATTTTATGAAGTTTAAATGATCTCATGGCTCAGCAGTCAATGCTGAATTATTTTACATATTATATTATATGAGCCCAATTCTGTAGCCCTGCTGTGCAGAATCCCAATGAAGTAAGCCCTAATGTAAGGACTGCAGGACTAGTCCCTTCTATATGCATGTGTGGGGGTATGTGTGGGTGGGTGGGTAAGTAAGTAATAAGAAGATATCTATGTGTTTAGCTGAGATTTGAAACAGGTCCTAATTACTGTTCAACACTACGATCCAAATTTTGTTCTCAGTTTTAAACAGGCCAAATACCAAAAAAACTGGAAACTGTAGAGCTGAAGAATGAAATTGCTTCTTTTCTCTACTTACTATTATAGACTCCATATTGTAACTCAAACTCCATTTTGAAATGCTCACTCCATTTTGTAAACCCTGCTGTAACCTTCATTTTGCAAAACCCTGCTGTCACCTTCTTAATTTATTTAGATGTGTGAATGAGGTATGCATGGATAATGGAATCAACCTCTAGCCCAAGCCTGTCCTGATAAAGTTAAGTGCAAACATCAATGGCTGAAAATGCAGACAACAGCCCTAGCAAAATGAGAAGAGTCCATCCAAAAAGAAAAGAACAAAGGTGCAACTGGAACAAGATCAAAGTCAGGTCCCAGATGAAAGTCATGTCTGCAATTGACGGGTGATCAATCATACTGAACCCAAAGACAGTGTGACATAGCAAGAGCTAGAGACTCTTGATTCAAACTAAAGCCTACAAAAAGGATGGGTGAGATGGAAGACATTGGGTAATGTTCTGCTGCCATCAAAGGGCATCGGTGCGCCCCTGACAGAGACCCAGTCCTTCCTTGTGCCTAGCTTTCCTGGCCAGTTGGCTGCCACAAGCTACAAAACCAAGCCATGGACTCAAGCTACGTTCAGGACTGGTAACTATACTGCAGCTGCAGAACATTTGATGTGCGTGTGTGTGTGTATAGGTATTAGATATTAGTCATAAATCAAATTGTGTTATCATAATAAACGTGGCATTTTGCCTTGTCCCCTGAAACCATCTCGTGTATTTTTGTCTACATAACAAAACTCGGTTTCCTGGGACCAAATTTGATGCTGGCCACACAAATGCGGAACAGCAGCTATGCCAATGTCTGTAAATGTCATGCTTACCCAGGAACTGCTATGTTTTAAAAATAAAAACATTGAATAACTTCTAACCAAAACTGGAAATGCATTTGTGCAGAGTGTTACCCTATTTGTTCTATAGCTCTGAAACACAGAGTTCATGGTAACGCTTAGACCTCTGAGGGCCAGATTATCAGCGGCTATAAATCGTCATTAGTTCTACTGGCTTCCATGGAACTAAGCTGATTTATAGCAGCTGAAGATCTGGTCCGAAGTGTCATATTGAAACTGTTATGCAATTACAAACTACAATCTTTTGCAACGACAGAGATCATTCATTATTGTTATTTTATATTTGTATGGCATGAGCACCTAGAGGTCTCAGTAAGTCACCCTCCTCCTTGTGCTAAGCACCGTACAAATGAAGAGAGAGTCCCTGCCCCAGCCTAACCTAGATTGTGAGCTCTTTGGAGCAGAAACTGTTATTTTACCACACACCGCACCTAGTGCAATGGGTCTCTGATCCTTAACTGATGCCTGTAGGTATGATGGGAATACAAACAGAGGTAACTACCAGCAACAACTAAGTAGATACTGTTTCCGTATATTACCAGAACCACCACAGGATACAAAAAAAAAAATTGTTTTTCCATGTGGCTCATCCAATTCTCTTTTCTTTTCTAGGAAAAATACATGCATCTACTGATTTCAGGCTACATTTTCTTCCTCCTCTTACCTGTATTTTTCAGTGGTGGCAGCGTAGGGTGAAGGTTTTCATTACAGAAATCTTCGTCTGTGCAGCATGCAATAGTTCTTCTGTGATGTACTATGGGTGTATCCTGCATCAGAGAAATTCACAGAGGGTATGAGCAACTTTGTTCTTTTAAACAGACACTGTTGTTTGGGTGCTGGAGAAGGAAACAGACCTGACGTGGTAACCAGCATCGCAACCAGTGAAGGATTTCAAATATGACCACAATAAGGATTTGGGCAATCCTCATAAAGCCAAACAAAACTTCATTTAAATGTTAAGAACAAATTCATCCCTTGTGAAATTCTACTGAAGTCATTATAATTATACAAGGAAGTATTTGGCCATCACAGCATATGGGAGAGCCGTGAGAGAACGCGTGTGTTAGTATTACATTATTCAAGCATTCCATTTGAATTTGGGGGCAGACAGATTTCACGTTTATGTACAATGAGATTGAGGGTCTGATCCTCTGTCCCTCTCACCACAGCAAAGCAGACAGAATTTTGCCCCAAGGCCAAGATTTCCAGAAACAGATGCCTAATGTAAGGCCTGAATTCAACAGAGACTTTAGGATGCTCAGCATTTTGGAAAATCTGGCTACTTTAGTAAGCAGTTAGAAGCTTCATTTTAGACTCCTATTTTTGAAAATCTTGGGTTTAGCACAGGAGTCCTTTCATGTAGGGGAATCCTCGCACAGCTTAAAGCCAGCGTAGTCAACTCCATCAGCTATTCCCCCAAAGCAAAACAGATTTGTGAAGGACATGCTAGGGAGCAGGAGGAGACAGAAAACAGCACACTGTACTTTGCAGATATTTACTGGAATAATGGCTCGTGGGAGTTTATTACAAGCAGGTGCAAATAAGAGCAACCCTTAGCCTGCACTTACTTGAATCAATAGCTTGTTTGGTCCCTGGACAGGCCCAGATCTTTCAGTGGGAGCAGAAAGATTATTTAGGGTACATCTACATCACAAACAAACAAAAAACTGCGGCAGCCAGTCTCAGAGCTCAGGGCAATGACTTGGTCTCACAGGACTACAGGACTAAAAATAACTATGGAGATGTTCCTGCTTGGGCTGAAGTCTGGGCTCTGAAACCCAGCAAGGGTTTGAGTGTCAGTGCCTGGACTCCAGCCTGAGCAGGAGTGTCTACCCTACTATTCTTAGCCTTGTAGCAAGAGCCCAAGCCAGATCACCCAGGCGTTGAGGTTCGCTGCCTCAGTTGTGGTCTTTTCTTGTTTTATTTTGCAGTGTAGATGTCCTCAGAGTCGGCTTCGTTCCACCTGCTGTCCCTCCTCCACAGTCATGCTGAGCTTTGCACAGAACAGCTGGGGATTTAACCACGAGTGATTTCTCTGTGTTAAACATGCAAGCACAAAAGAGAATTGCTTTGTAGGGTGAGAAGTTGATGGCAGTAAATGAAATGGAAACACATTTCTGTCCCTTCATGAAGGTGGATCCCTAAATTTACTGGCTGAGGTGTCTACACATACAGGACTCACGTTACACACCAGTGATATGTAACAGCTTTCTAGTGTGAAAACAGCAACTTTTTTACAGCACACTACTTCGCAGCACACAGCAGTTTAGGAAAGGAAGTAAAGAATGTCTTAATGAATTCAAGCTGCAGGGGGAATCTAGAGAATCAAAATGTACTTACCTGAGTAGTAGTTTCACCAGCACAGCAGGGGCTAATGTTAGTTAACTAGCAGTATGGTGTGCTTGAAGAAATATCAAGAGTTTTAGGGAGCAGATGCCATTTCCTCAGCATTCAGTGAGGAGGGCACATCTCTCACATGAACAAAATTCAAAGCAGCAGATATATGCATTCATCCTGATTACACTGCACCTGAAGAAAACTATCACAATAGCCAGACCAAACTTTGATCACAACTGTTTTCTTACCCGGCATTGGAAGTCTGAGCCTTCTAAGCCTAGGCATCCTGAGGCAATTGCACGTCCTCCAGATTCATCTTCCTCTACCATGGTGAAACAGTAGCCATCTGTCCTGAAGGTTGGAAAGAGCAAAACAGAAATCTTTTTTTAAAATCAGAGATTTTCTATTCGAGGCCATCTGATATGCTGTGCCCCACAAACACAGTTGATAAATCAACACACTTTGAACAGCAGTGTAACCACATTCATATGACTAAACTATTATCGCATATGTAAAATCTTATTTAATTATGCAGTGTTATTTCAACATACAAAACAAACGACTGTGTATCCCAGACTTTTGGCACCCACACATGGTTAAAATTAAATCCAACAATGACAGACAGCAACCACAAACCGATAACTTTTCTGCTAACAAAAAGGACAGTTCACAAAGCTGACATTTTCACACAAAACCCTAACCCCCATAATCAAAAATCTTCACTCAAGGTCCATCCCCTCTGCACAGCTGTCTATCTTAGCGGTTCTCAAGCCATGGCCCGCAGGCCATTTGAGGCCCCATCAGTACACAGCTGTGGCCCATGTGATATCCTCAGGGCCATACAAGTAGTATAATAAATTGTGTGGATAAGGCCAACATAACACAGAGAGCTGCATATGCAGCCCACAGTGGTAAATAGGTTGAGAACCACTGGTCTAGCCCAGGAGTCTCCAAACTTTTTGAGACAAGGGCCATATTAGATTTTTGAAGGGGCTTCGTGGGCCGCTCTTGCGGCCCACCCCCTTTGCTCCTCTGGCCACTGCTGCGACCCCCCCACCCTTTGATCCTCCAGCCACTGCCACAACCCCTGCCCCCTTTCCTCTTCTGGCTGTGCCGCAGGGGCACTCACCCCTTTGCTCCTCCAGCCAAACTGCAGGGGCACTCACCCCTCCGCACACAGAGCCACCGGCAGCAGCTCGCATGGGGGGTGGGTGGGGGCTTCTCCATGTGCCCGCTTAGCTGGGGGGCCAGACAAATCGACGCCGCAGGCCGGATCGACCCCTGGGCCGTAGTTTGGAGACCCCTGGTCTAGCCGAATAGATAGTCTTTGCATTATTGGAGACCCATCTTAGTAAAAGCATCAGTGCTAAAGCAGGTGTACTTGTGCATGGACACAGTGTACAGAGATTTGCTCTATGGGGCAGACCTGAAGAGGCCAGTGTCATTGAGATGATAACTGTGAAACACTATTAAGAGTGATTTGTGGTCCTTACTTTAATCATATTACAAACTGCAACACTCTGTTGCGTATGAGTTCTTGAGTTATCATCAACATCCTTCATAACTGTTTACTTGGGTTATAAGCCTAAAGTGATCCATAATACTTCAGTTTACAAGAACATGTACAACAGAGGACAAGTATACTAACAGATGGCTAGATGGTGCTGGTGATAAATGTCCTTCCCTAATGAAGGTCAAATGCATGAATGTTATCAGGGAAACAAAAGGAGTGCCTGCATCTGACGGAAAGCCTTCTTTGCTAATTTCTCATCACTTTTCGGGGACTCACTACCCTATCAAAATGAATGAAAATAGTCCTGATCGTAAGAAATAAAACAAATAATAAAAAAGAAATAGCCCCTGATCCTCAAACAATTACATCATATAACAATAAAATGTTTTATTAACCTCTTATTTTCTTTCTAATATTTATGTTTATTAGATTTTTTAACAACAAAAGAACAATTGAACAAGGACAATAAAAAGGAAACAGATAAAAGAAGTAATTAAATGGATTTACAAGGCTTAAACAAAGCAGAATTTCAGATAATTTTTTTTTTTTTACTCGAAAGGAAAACCTAACAAAAACAAACAAAAACACTAATAACCACAAAGAAGCTGTAGGAAAAGGGGAACATTCTGTTACACACTGAATGCATAAATAGAATTTGGAAATATTAGCTGGGGCACAGAAGGATGCCGGATAGGAAAACACCAAACATTTGCTATGACACATTTTTAAATTAACTGTGAGAGATCTGGTCGGAGCAAGCTTGTTTCACAGTTACTTTCAATAACAGGACAAGTTACTAACTTATGGATCCAAAAAGTAACCAGTTGAACACTACAGATTACTGTCCCATAGAAGCGCACAATTTACTTTTATACTACTTAGATGTTGTGCATCAAAGTAAAGTAAGGAAGATAACAACACTTTTGGGTAACAACTCTCATGACTTCATTACTCAGTCTCAGGATAGGAATGATAGGATTGCCAAGAAAAGAGACTGAAAGGAATCCATTAGAGTACAATATTATATTATACTACATTTTATTTGTTTATGTGGTACCTTAGATTCAAAGCAGTGAGTAAGAGTAACTGAGGGACACAGTAACAAAACAATAAATTGCAGTCAGCTGAGAAACAAAAGACGTCAACAATTGATGGTCTCTAATAAAGTCAATATACATAAGGGGAGAAAGAAAAGATTCATATCATTAGAAGAGGTACTATTAAGAAGAGAAAGACACAGGAGGTTTTGGCATTCTAGTGACTTTCAATAGTACATAGACTCATAAATCACTTTTGAAAATGGGACATGGGCTCCTAAGTTACTTACATGCTTGTGAAAATTTCATTTCTGATGTAAAATGACAAAGCAAGTGAGATCATGGAACGCAGAAGGCAGAGAGAGCTCAAAAACTCTGAGGAATGGAGGAAATCATTTTGTTTAGAGACAGAAACAGAAGACTGTCTCACAAGCTACAGACCATGATACAATGAATGAAGAATGTGGAATGAAATTAAAATGGGAAATTAAATGAAATTAAAAAGTTACCTTCACCCCTCAGAGATCTGGGTAACCCAGTAGAAGAGGCAGTGTCTCCTAAAACTCCTGGAAGAGCTCTACTGTGGTGGTGGTTGGGGGGGGACAGATTCTCCCGGGTCAAATATAATGCACTCGACATATAGAAGAGTGCATAGCACACTCCAGCTGTACAGTCCAGCCATGTCAGAAGTTAAAATCTTTCCATCATTAAAAACAATCTTAACAAGCATGTACCACATCTAATATGCTGTAGTTCACTGCATGTTACGTATAAGTATCTATGTATACCTGTATATATTTGGGTTGTGTTCTTGAAAAGGCTGATGGATACCGAAACAACGTATAGCAGGGAATTTTTCCCCATAGGAATTAATGGGAGGGGCGGGAGGAGAGGGGGAGGAATGCGTTCACAATTTTACCACATTTGCCTATGACAATGCTCTTTTAGCCTAAACAGGGCACCTTTTTACACTGACAGATTGTATGGTGCACATTTTACACATAAAACTTTGGATAAAATAATGTAGAACCCTACTAACACTGTTTAAACATATAGAAGATTTTAATACAGTAAATACAGTACAGTAATACAATATAAAAATGTCAATTACACTAAACTTAGGAAGGGGTGGTGGCTGTGTTTTCTTGGGCTGGCTTTTCTGTGGCTGGCTTTTTGGTTGCAGAAGTCTTAGAAAAGGATTTTATCAACGTCTGCTCTCCTGCATGAATCTTTGAACGATAGATCTCCCTGTAGCAAGCCACTCTGTCATTGAGAGCCCTGGAGACCTTGGCAGAAGGACCATGAAAAGGATCGCTGCTCTGTATGATTTCCATTATCTCATCCAGCAATCCAAAGAAATGGGAGAAATTCTGTGTCGTCAGACTCCTGGCTTCCTGTGCTATGTCATCATTATCATTGCCCTTGCTTTCTTCAGATATCCGCAGTTGATCCAGCTCAACCAGTTCCTCATTTGTCAGTTGCTCAGCGTGAGACTCCAACAACTCCTGTACATCCTCCTCCACCTCCTCGAAGTTGATATTCTTCTTCAACTTGAGAATTTCTTGCTCGAGAGCTGGAACAGCATCAAATTCCACTAAACTGTGGACAGCATCTGGCATCGTACAGCACAAAATGCCGTTCATACATTGCAAAGTTACCACTTCCTGTGACGTGTCAGTGTTTTCCATGCTGTTCAAGATGTTGTAGGACTTCTAAAACTCCTTTACCTGGAGAATGTCCTCTGTAGATAATAAGCCTTGAACATGGCCATTACAGCCTGGTCCATAAGCTGCAGCAACAGTGTGGTGTTGGGTGGCAGAAACTGGACCTTGACGTTCGGGCAGAGGGCTTCGTAGTCGAGTTCATGGACACTCGCATTATCCAGGAGAAGGAGAATCTTAAAGGCCGAATTTTCCTTCTGAGAGTAAGCCTTAAATTCAGGGACAGCATGGTCTACAAACCACTCACGGAAAATACTGCATGTCATCAAGGCCTTTCTATTCGACTTCCAAATTACAGGGAGATAAGACTTGATGTAGCCCCTCTTTGCTCTTGGGTTTTCACTGTGGTAGACAAGCAAGGGCTTCAGCTTATAATTGCCTTCTGCATTTCCCCCAAGCAGAAGGGTTAAGCTAACTTTTTGAGGCTTTGAATCCCGGAGCAGTCTTCTTGTCACGAGAAATATAAGTCTTCACTGGCATCTTCTTCCACTAAAGGCCCGTCTCATCAATGTTAAAAACTTGTTTTGGAGAGTAGCCACCTTCCGAAACAACTGTGTTCAGCTGCATAGGAAACATTTCAGCTGCTTCTTCATCCACACTAGCCATTTCTCCTGTGAGTTTTACAGTATGTAGATTGTCACGCTTCTGAAATCTGTGGAATCACACATGGTTAATATGGAAGGTCTCCTTTTCTGCTGTTGAGCTCTCTTTCTTTCTTTCCTTTAAATTGTTATACAGGCTTTTGGTCTCCTGAGTCAAACTTAAACTCCCAGGCATTTTGTTTTCATGCAGGTCATCAATCCAAGCAGCCAGCAAACGTTCCATCTTCTCTACTGTACGGGAAGTCTGCGGCTCCCAGCTTCCATCGGATGCCACTTATGACGCTCCTCAATTGACTGCCCCTATGACTCGCTTTGCCCTTACGACAAAAGCTGGCAGGGAGAACACCACATATCACATGCTGAGTCTTAGCCAGTCACGGATTTCACAGTTCAAGCTTTCTGTGCTAATCAAAAAGAAGCGGCAAGGCTACTCGGCAACAAGTTATCCTGTCTGTGGAAGCCAATCAGACAAGTGACTTCAAGCGACCCCCTCCTTCCAGCTTCATTTATTATAACTGCAGTGCATCTGTGAACAGGGGTACGTCCAACATGTACAGCGCCTACAGTGAAATTTACAAGAAGAAGAGGAGAACATCTGTCCGAACTTCCTAGGACACTTTCTTTAAGATTGCAGAGAAGTCTGCAGAGAAACCTACAGCCCAGTCTTCAGAGAAGCCCCCAGGCGAGAGCCCTTCAAAAAGTTCTGGAAAGTCAAAGCATATGTAACTTTATATGTTTATTTGAATGATGTTTACAAAATAAATGCATTGATGTTGCATCTATAATTCATTTAATACAAAAATCTGAATTACTGTGGTGAAAATAGTGTATCAAATCTAGGTTCAGGCACCAATCCTCCCTTTATACAACTGATTCCTATGGGAAAAGCGGATTTGACTTACAATGTTTCTACTTACAATGCAATTCTGAGGAATGAATTGTGTCGTAAGTCTGGGGACTTCCTGTACTGCTTCTCTGTTTCATTATCTTCATTGGTAACAACTTCATAGCACTTCTAGAGCTTTGATGAATTCAATCAACACTCTTAAAAATTGAGTGTACTGTTGAAGCAGGCAAACCGAGAATATGAATAACATCAGCTGCATGCTCACCTCTTTCCATACACTTTATAACAGCCAATTTCACTTCTAACGTTATACTTTTACGTTGCCCTTTAGACACAGGCCCACTTTTAACACACTGAATGTGTTTTACACTCTTGATGGGTATAGGACAGTACCGTACTCAGGGCTGCCCCAACTCTTCCTGCGCCCCTCCACCCAAGCCCTGCCTCTTCCCGCACAGTTCCACCCTGTCCTCCGAGCGCCCTGTCCCTGCTCCTCTACCTCCTCGCCACTCCGCTTAACAGCTGATTGCGGCAGGCAGGAGGCACCGGAAGTGAGGGGGTGGAGTTGCTCATTGTCTCTGTGGCCCGCCGGCAGATGCAAGTATGGTAGTGTACAATAGGGGAACGTTTTCCATTTCACTTTGTTCCCGATCCATGCCAATGATGCACATGCAGCTCAGGACCAACGTGAATCGGAACATGTTCCCCTGTTGATGAGCGATGGATATCAGAAACAATGGATAAGAGGGAGACTATATACTGGAGAACCGCTGTACATATAAGGCAGCATAAATTAAACTATGACTTATTCTCAACAGTGTAATATTTATGGATTATTAAATAAAAATACAGTCACTTAAAAATTAAAAACACTCGTGTAAATGTAGAGCTGATTTGGGTGTTGTATAATGTAGCCATGTAAACCTCTTCCAGTGAGGCATCATGTTATACTACAGAAGAGAAAAAAGACATTAAACAGATATTGGATGTGATAATTCACAAGCAGAGATCTGCTATGTCACATTTTGGCAAGGATGAATTTTTAAAACCAGGTCAAATATCAGGGGAGAAAGAGGTTTATAACACAAATGCTGACAGATCCTGAACTAGAAGATGCTTCTACAATTAAAGATTACCATAATGATATAGGTGATCTTAACTGAGACCTTTACTAAGTGTGAGAAGAGAGGCATGGGGGCCCAAGAGCTTTGCAGCTGTTCAAGCAGATGTCCTTACTGGAGAAGAGCCATTTCTCAATGAAAGATGCAACACCTTAGCTACCAAACTTTGATTGTTGAAAATTTCCTTCCCTGGCTTTCCATGGTAGCATGACATCATTATCTGGTTTACGATTTCTCTCTCCGTCTCTTCTTTTAAAATAAAAAACAAAAATGTTTTAAATACCCCTCTGCCACAGAAGGACCTTAAAAATACCAGGCATAACAAACCCTTAACCATCTTTCAATTAATACGCTAAGTAACTTATGATGGCAAAAAAGATTTGGACAGATGAAATTATTCCCTCATTCATTTGCTACAACTTGCAGGTTGGTTAAATTCCCTGACGACTAACCCAGAAACCTCCTACTTTTCAGTACATTACCACCACCTTACTTTGGTCTGCAATGCAGCCTGTAGGATTTTATTTTTTTAAACTTCATCATTTATTTAAGTTTATTTCATAAACTTCAGAAACCTGCATCATTGTGCATATTTCTGAATACACTGGCAGCATAAATTATATTGCCCATATGGTCCCAATCAAATCAGCAAAACAACTTCTGCATCCGCTTCCTACATTTTGTCATATCTACTGTATCACCCTAGGAATTTGTTCATAAAAGCCAAGTTTAGCAGAACACTGTCCATAAACCAAAGAGCACTGTAAATTTGTTCAGCACAAACTCATTTTCTGGAAAAAATATTGTGGTAACAGTTAGAAGAACTGCATTTTACTCCTGTTGAGCCAGATTCAGCCGTCAGATGTGTATGCAACTATTCTGAAGTCAATGGGAGCCATGCACATGCAACAAAGCACAGAAGCTGGCTCATAATGGGCCAAATCCTGTGACCTGTGAAAGGACCACACAAGCCTCCAAGTCAGCAAAACTGATATGTTCTGCTGGTTCGGGCACATCCCAGATGCCAAGAAGTCAAAGAGAGACACTCTTCTTCCCTCATCAGTGACGGCCCTATCTACAACACTGCACAGGAAGATGTGAGGACACTCTGCAACATAGAATGGAGGATTCTCCCAACTCCCAGAGAGAACCACTTTATAAAACATTTACTGTGTTAAGTACAGGGCCTAGATCTACTGTTTCCAACCAATGGTGACTCTGACATGGCAACAATACCAACCACTGAGACATCCCTCTGTATTTTTGCTTCTGTCTCTATCATCACACATAAAATTTACTTTAACAAGTGCTTGGGTTATTTACAAAAATGAAGGGTCAAAATACAGATAATTTATATTCTAGTTTTTTGGTTTAAAAAAACAAAGCACATTAAAACAAGTAATTTTCTGTACACATATGCAAGATCTTAGGCTGAGCCAGTGAATACACTTGTATGTTGTACAATGTAGCTCCATTTTTTTAAAGCTGCAATTTAACCTTAACAAGGCCTTAATTTCCAGAAAGTTTTGAGCACCTGCATTCAAGTTCCATTATGCTGTCTCATGTTGGGCACCTGAAAATTGCTAAACACCTTGGAGAATGTAGGTAAGGCTGCTTTTACAAAACACAGGTCCATGATGATGACAAATTCTGCTTGATAATGATCCAAAGCAGAGCAGACCAACACATGTTCTTTTTCATCATCTGAGTCAGACGCCACCAGCAGAAGTTGATTTTCTTTTTTGGTGGTTCAGGTTCTGTAGTTTCCACATTGGAGTGTTGATCTTTTAAGACTTCTGAAAGCATGCTCCACACCTAGTCCCTCTCAGATTTTGGAAGGCATGTATTGGAAGGAATGTTCTTAAACCTTGGGTCGAGTGCTGTAGCTATATTTAGAAATCTCACATTGGTACTTTCTTTGTGTTTTGCCATATCTGCAGTGAAAGTGTTCTTAAAACAAACAACATGCTGGGTGATCATCAGAGACTGCTATAACATGAAATATATGGCAGAATGCGAGTAAAATAGAGTAGGGACATACAATTCTCCCCCAAGGCGTTCAGTCACAAATTTAATTAACACATTTTTTAACAAGCGTCATCGACATATATGCATGACCTCTGGAAGGGTGGCCGAAGCACGAAGGGACATATCTGGCATATAAATACCCTACAATGCCAGCTACAAAAGTGCCATGTGAATGTCCGTTCTCCTTTTCAGGAGACATTATAAATATTAAGCAGGCAACATTATGTCCGGCAAATATAAACAAACTTGTTTGTCTTCGTGATTGGTTGAATAAGAAGTAGAACTGAGTGGACTTGTAGGCTTCTACACTGTTTTGTTTTTGAGGGCAGATATGTAACAAAAAAAATCACCATTTGTAAGCTGCACTTTCTCGATAAAGCGATTGCACTACAGTACTTATATGAGGTGAAATGAAAAGTACTATTTCTTTTATAATTTTTAGAGTGCAAACATTTATAATCAAAAATAATACTGTAAAGTGAGCACTGTGCACTTTGTACTGTGTTGTAATTGAAATAAACATATCTGAAAATATAGAAAAACATCCAAAATATTTAATGAATTTCACTTGGTATTCTATTGCTTAATAGTGCAATTAAAACTGCTATTAATCATGATTTATTTTTTGAGTTAATTGTGTGAGTTAACTGCAATTAATTGACAGTCTTACTTCTGACAAAAGACTAAGGACCTTAATTTGGTATTTCAGCCTACCCCTGAAGTCCTCTTCCCATTCATTTGAAATCAGAGATACTCATAGCTCCATAGTTTGATAACAAAATGAGAATAAAATTGCTTGCATGTCCCATGCAAACATCCCCTCAGCTAGTTCTGGCAAAGCAATTTTATTCTCTATTACAGTTGATAAACCAAAGCTAAGTGTTTTATCTGCTTTAAAACACAGCTGTGTAGAAACACAATCAACACAGACCATTAGGTAATATCTGAGAATCTCAGATAGAACCTGCTTTGCATGGCAGTCGGAGAGAAGCTATAGGACAGACTTTTTAAAACTGCGGGCACATGTTTGTGCATAGAAAACTGTATATGTGACCATATCAGTGAATGTGATTACTCTGATTGCGTTGTGTACATGCCTAGTTAAGTCCAATTCTTTTTAGTATGCAACTATGCTATGGGTATGCATGACTGCAGTAACTGTGCATACATTTTGCATATCCAAATGCCTCATTTCATTTTTTAAAATGAGGCTCAATCTGTCTTGAAACTAAGTAGCTTTGAAATTCTGTTTTGAAAACCTATTTTGAACTCTCACAGCAGAAAGAGGGTTAAAGTTTCAACAGGTTGTGAGTTAACAATCTTTACAAGTATAGACATATGAAGTTCTTACAAATACTTTCACCTCGTCCTGAGAAAGGTCCCTGTTAATCAATCAGTCTCCCAAACACCTGTGTGCTCAGCCACTGTCTCCCTCAGTTAGACCGACACTATTTGCATATCTTTTGTGATAAGGTAAGGTAACAAGGATACACAATACCCATAGCCTTGAAAACCTATCGGACTCTGGGGAATTCATGCTGAAGTCCAAAGACAAACATGAAACTAAGCACTCTATTCTGTCTCTGAAATCTAGGTACAAACAATCATTTTCAAGACCAAATTACTAGTGAACTACATAATATAAAGGTGACCTTTGAAAATTTGCCAATTGCCTTAGATAACTAAGTCAATATTTGCAGCTGGATAACCCACCCCCAGTAATAAAGGTATTACCTACAGTAAGTATAGGCAAGTAGGAGATGAATACTGTAGATAATGAGCAAACTGTAGCCATTTATTTTAGTTGCCAAGTGTTTAAAAGGGCCACTAATTGCTGATATAAATGACAGTAATAATTTTTTTAATGTTAAGCTAGCTTTAAGACAAAATAATCAAGCATGTTCTTAACTTATCTGTAGAGCTAAAGTATTGCTAAAAATATGCTCTATAAAACTGCCCATTGTTCACGGTACTATAGAGTTGTTATGAATGCAGCAGGTAGTTGATGGATTTGATAGACACTTGCTTTTGGAATATTGACTTGAAAAGAAAGCAATGCCTATATGATGTAGTCCCTGCAAAAAGGAAAAGAAATACAATCTTGGAGGGGTTTCTAAATGGCCACAAGATGTCCTCATTTTTATATAAAACACCCAGATGGATAACAGTACAGCTGGTTGGCAGTCAGTAGTGTCATACCACCACAAGTAAATACCTGTCAAAGCAGACCAAAATTTTCTGGCAGAGAAGCAGGCTGCTGTTTTTCAGAGGAAATTCAATACTGTACCTCACTGCAGTTGCTACAGGGCTATGCTCCCTGTCTGAGTCTTAATTTGAATAAACCTGGAAATGCTTTCTTGCAAACTTTCAGATCTGTTCCCTGACCCGTGAAAGGTCCCCTGCTTTTAGTAGTGCTCCAACAAGAGGGGTCTCAAGCCTGAAATTTTGCTGGGTTCTGGCCAGTTGGTTTAATGAAATTTCACTTGCATTGTTGGGTTAGAGGTGACCTAGAATACACTGCTCCAACTCTGTGCACAATGAAATCTCATAACTCATGAGATCTGAAGGTAGCCAACAACCTAACAGACTGATAGGGTTGCTGAGAGACTGAGATGGATTTCATAAAATATAGGAAGCCCTTTTGGTGATTAGGGGAGACAGAGTGGAGAACTACTGTAAAAAGATTTTACCAGAATCAGGTCACCTATACATCACACAAATACAGCAGCATCTCCTTCATTTGAACTGTGATAAGGAGAAACATCATTTATAGAGAAGCAGAATAAAAGTTCCTGATTGTTTTAAGGCATTGCAATGTGCAAACATCAATTCAGATAGCAGTGAAGAGTGAAAATTAAAGGTTCTATGGTATGAGGGTCCCAAAGTAAAAGGAGTCCCAGTTTAGCAGGGTAGGCTCGGCCAAATCTCTTGAGAACTGGTTATAACTCAGTCAGCTGACTGGTGACCCTGCAATCTCTCTCAGCTCTGTCTCCTCAACCTGAATATCCCTCTGTCCAGATCCGAAGAAGAGCTCTGTGTAGCTTAAAAGAATGTCTCTTTCACCAACAGAAGTTGGTCCAATAGGAGATATTACCTCACCTACCTCATCTCTCTAATATCGCTTGCTCACTCACTGCTTTCCTACTTCAGAGTCTGGACACCCTTCTCAATACAGAGGTCCCTTTGTATCTCTGTTCCATACATAATTCAGAATGGAATTATGGAAGACTTTACACAGAAATAATATTAAAAAGTAACTGGACTCGGCAAATATAAGGAAAATCAGTGTCACCTGGAGCTCAGACATAGATTCTACAATGATGGCGGGTGTACAAATATTACATCATCATCCTTGAAAAGTGTCATTTTATATTATATTTGGAAAGAGGTCCCTTTGAATTATATTTTTACTTTATTGTTGATCAATCATAGGGTATCTTTAAAAAGAAATATAGTATTAGAAATATGGTACAAAATTCCATTTTCCAGGTCATGGCATAGCAATCTTTTCTTTTATGCCGCTGCTCAGTGTGAAATTAACAAGGAGTTCTGTGTCCAGATGACATATGAAAGGGCAACTGGTGGGGGGAAATGAAAGCATTTTAGGGGTAAAAGGGTTGTGCTGGGCTGGAGGGAGAAGAAGGTTGTGTGAGGTAAATTCCAGTTTAAACTAAACACCTGACACCTTAATTAAAACCCGAAATAAAGCTCCAGAGAGGTGTAACTCCAATAAGGATGATTTTGCGACTGGGTGTTTAACAATGTGAGACTCATGTTAACAGAACATAAATTTAACATTAATTTCCCCCTCTCATTTAGGCTGAAATGACATCATACTCTGGCAGTACTTTTTTTTTTTTTTTTAACTCTTTTTGTTAACTGTTTGTAAGCTTTAGGTACACATAGCTGAAAACAGCTACAGGTTAGGATTTAAAACTAAAGGGATATGTTTTAAAGGTGTGACATGGAAGGACTCTGAATGAATCCTGATGTTTGTGAGTGGGATTTGCGCTCATGGCTCCTGAGCACGATGTTAAAAACACATCCAAGGGCTGGACTACACTGAAAACTTACATCGGCATACCTGTGTCTCTCAGAGATGTGAAAATATCACACCCAGAGAGACATAGCTATGATGACCTAACTCCTGGTGGAGATGGTGCTATGTGAACAGAAGGAATGATTCTTCCATCGACTTAGCAACTGCCTCTCGGAGACGAGGTACATTAACTACAAGGACAGGAGAAGCCTCTCCTATTGTTGTAGTGGGGATCTAGACTGCAGTGCTGCAACTGTAGTGCTTTAAATGCAGATATCGCTGTAGGCTGGTCTACACTAGAAAATTAGGCCGGTTTAACTATGTTGCTCAGGGGTGTAATAAATTCACACCCATGAGCAGCATTGTTAAGCTGACTTAAGTCCTTGGGTAGACAGCTCTAGGTCAGCAGAAGAATTCTTCTTTTGACCTAACTTCTGCCTCTCAGGGAAGAGGGTTACCTATAGTGACTGGAGAACCCCTTCTATCAACGTAGGTAGTGCCTACTCTGAAATGCGACAGCGGCACATCTGCTGCTACTGTAGTGTTTTAAGTATAGATGAACCCTCAGAACCTTCACATTACCCTGCTAATGAGGTGTTAGCTTGGTGGCGGGTTCTGTTTCTAGCTCGTGGGGATGCTTACATCAGCCAACTGAACACCAAAGTGGACACCTTTGTGTTTTCTTATTTTCTAATCAGCTGCAACTTTTTAGCTACTGCTTTACAAATCCTCTGCTGTGAAAGCTAGCATATGTAAAAATAGTGGCTCTCCTTAGATATGAACAGGAAATGGCAGATACACACAGCAGAGAACCTGCGAACTGGTAGCCAAGTGTGGAGGTTTAAACCTTAAAACAAAATACCATGCAATAGCAGTTAAAAGCTGCTTCTAGACAGAGCACTACGGCTTGGAGGAGGAGCTGAAAGTGGCACAGAAAAATAGTATGCGGTGCTTTTATCAAAGTTTTGGTACTTTTAAATTTGACAAGTCTTGAAATTGCAGGCTATGCAGAATAGTATCGAACGTAGAAACAACTGTTTTTAACAGCCCTCCTCCAAATCTCTATCAACATATTGAACAACCTTAGAGATTCCTCCCACCGTGTTCTTTTATAACATTTTGCCTTGAAAAGTAGTCCAGTAGCATCAAAATATCAGATTCTCTGTAACCTCCCTGAATACCCAATACTCCACTAGACTTCAATGAAAGCATAAAAGCTGTAGGAACTTCACATAAAATAGCAAAATCTTCAGTAATCTACATTCTTTACAGAAGCAGAAATCAGATCCATCTATACAGGGAAAAAAGAAGAATAACAGAATTGAATTTCACCACACCAATCTGAGAGCAGCATTTTCCCTTCATGTTGCTACAAGAAAGGCTAACCACTTAAACATCTCAGGCTAGATTGTGCCATTATTTAGCCATCAACTGCCCCTAAGCCTTCAAAGAGGCAATGCGTTACACAGCTCCAGGAGAAGCATAATTTCTTTAACACTGGTCCTTATGCACAGGGGAAGAGCAATTTGCTCCATCCATCCATATGCTACAGCTTGCACTTTTTGACAACCTATCCATAGTTCAACTATGCTTCAAACGCACATTATTAAGACAAGTATTGGTCTAAATTTTCAAACTTGAATGCGACAAGTTAAGCCCCTAAAATCTATATTTAGGCACCTTAATAAAAATGGTCTGATTTATAGATCACCCACCACTCCCGTTTAATTTTACCCTGGTTGCATTAAAGGTGCCTAAAGAGATTTAGATGCCTAACTTGACGCATCCAAGTTTTAAAATGTTGATTATGGTACATAACCTTCCCCCCAAAAATATCTGAAATACTAGTTGTCCCATCAACCTGCAAGTGCTGTCGACTGAGTCTTCTGGACAGTGGTGATTGCAGTGACACTGCAGTGGCTTCTGGGGAGGAGCAGGTGCCGTACTCTCACCATCTTCTTTTCTGTTCTCCAAGTTCAACTGTCCAGAACTCCGCAAATATGGTTTGTCTAGACCATTGGCTACAAAAGAAAGAAGAAATGTAAGTTTCCAGGTTGGGGAGGGAACAAGACTCTGAACAAGTCTCAATACTTCTTTCTTACTCTCAAAAATTTTAGACAGTTCTTTGTATTGTATTGGAGATTAATGTGCAGTTTTAAGCTCAAAGAGGACTCTAAAAATGTAATTGTGGGGTTTTATGTTTATTGTGTCTCGGTGATTCCATATCAAATTTGCTAATTGTATACATTTTCTAACAGCCATCCATCCATACGACCTCAAAAATGAGAATCAAACCGTCTGCCTCACACCCTTCTCGGTGCATCATTACTAGTACCAGATTCTGTAACACAAATTGGTTACAGCTTTGCAATCTCCTTTGGCAAGATGTCTTCATACTTAACCCTCAGTTGTACCTGTATACCCCGCTACCTTCAAGTGGAATTGCACAGTTGTAACAGAGGGCAAGGTTTGGTCCCGTAATTTTAGTAATAGTTTATTGATGGTGAGTGGATGGAATAGAATCCAGCTCGCTCTCCGAAATTTATGTAGCCTGTTCTATTTAAAAAAAACTGTTAAAAACAACTTATTTTTGTCACCAAAAGCAAGGAAATATTACTTTAAATATACACAGCGTAGTCTATTAAGTAAAAAAGTGCTAGTTGTTATACAGTAACTATAGAGTAGGTATGCACTTTAGGATGAATCATTCCAAGCCTTATGGAGGTTATTAACCCCTTCTCAAACCAGCAAGGATGAGGTGATTTAGGGCTCTGTCTTTTTGGAGGGAGGGGGTTCAAAGGATTTTCTCTTTTTCAGTACTACTCACCCACCACTTTAAACTAACATATACTTAGAATTTCAGTCTCAAGGACAAAAAAATTAGCTCAGCATTAAAACCATCATTGGCAGTTTTTACTTTTAATTTTCTCCTTCCTCCCCCGCCTGTAATTTCTTTCAAGTGTCACCTAGAGCCAGCTCTCTCAACCTGTGGAACTTAGACAGTATCTGGATAACGCCCCCAGATTCCTTTCTTACTTTTTTATTTACAATCTTTAAAAACCATGTGCTTTTTCATATTTGTGACTCCCAGACTGTTTCTCCATATCCAACCAACCACTTTTTCTCATGCATCCCCAGGGGGAAATGAGCATCGTCTCCTCTGAAGTGACTATTCCTTACCACTTGGGGTAGCTGTGATGCAACTTAGGACAGGACAGGGAGACTAGCTTTTCTCCTCTGCTCCCTCCACTGGTGCCCAGTCAGTGTGGAGTTGCTAGGCAGAAAAAACTGAGGAGGAAGCAAAGGAGGGATGGTAGAAAGCAGCTGCCTCAGCACTTTAATGGCAAAGAGGTGCTAGAGATAGAATGGGATGGCAAAGGCTGAAGGGGTAAAAAGGCTAGAGGGACAGGAACCTTAGGGCTATCCCCTTCAACCTTTCCCCCGTTAGGCCCAGTCTTCTCACAGGACTCACAGGGCGGTTTCAGACTGGGTCAATCTCTCTGCACCTGGATAAACTGCACACAGACCTTACCTTTTCCATCTCCATGAAACCTGTCCAGATAACAGCTATGATTGCTGTACAAGCTTTAGTGTTCTCCTAATTCATTAATGGGTGATATAAATGAACACAGTCTTTAGCAAACTGGGAAAAAAGGTTCTGAGCTCACAAGCTTTGATAAAAGTGATACCTGATGGTGAAATGCCTGAGAACCACTGATCTAGAGAGACAACTTAGATTTGGGGAAATTATAGTCTTCCCATTCCAATTTCACTTCCAGGGAATATAAAGGAAAATATCACACTATCCCCAGCATGAAAAACATTTGAATACAACCACCAATGTAATGCATGTGAAATAGAAACAAAAGTCCACAGAATGTACATGAAAAGGCACATGGAATATACATTAACCCCCTGATCTTGGAAGGTGCTCAACACCCTTACATCCCACAGAACCCTATGAGAGCTTTGAGTACTCGGCACTGCTGAAAGTGAAACCGAAAACTCATTGTGAAGCATCCATAACATAAAACATTTGCATTTGGTGCAAAATACACCTGGCTTCCCCAGAGTCCCGCAGCTGCTTTTAAATTTTTTCTTTTTTTTTTTAGCAAAATCAGACCTTAAAACCAATTTACACAAGGAATTCACTGCATCTGATATATTCTCTACTTTCCCATAGTTATGATTAATATTAAGTATTTTCTTTTTTAAATACATTATTTTTGCATTATGATCTGCTTCTATTTCTCTAAAAGGGTTACATTAGTATTTCTCATATTTATAAGTCCAGCAGCAAATTAATATCAACAAATGTTCTTTTTGCCCTCTTTCAACAAGCAGTCACAAAGCAGATTTTGTGACTATCTTACATTGTTATTTGTGGATAAGGAATGAACTTTTAAAATGTTCCAGTCAATTATTTTCAGACATCTGGATCATGGGGCAGGAAATTTAAATAAAAATATTTATAGTAATACTGAGTGAAAACACTAGGCTCTGATTTAATCAACTATGACATTTTCTGGATGTATCTACTTGTCAGCCAGAGCTTTTCTATGGCAAAAATTACAATATGGTAACATTCTAAGTCTAACAAATAATGGGTCTGGAACAATTAAATATCATAGTATGTCTCTGAAGCTATCAAATTTAGACAAATAAATGCCTTCTTCACTATAAATCAGTGGTAGGCAATCTATGGCACTTGTGCCAAAGGCAGCACTTGAGCTGATTTTCAGTGGCACTCACATTGCCCGGGTCGTAGCCACCAGTCTGGGGGCTCTGCATTTTAATTTAATTTAATTTTAAATGAAGCTTCTTAAACATTTTAAAAACTTTATTTACTTTACATAAAACAATAGTTTAGTTATATATTACAGACTTATAGAAAGAGACCTTCTAAAACCGTTGAAATGTATTAATGGCACGCCAAACCTTAAATTAGAGTGAATAAATGAAGACTCAGCACACCACTCCTGAAAGGTTGCCGAACCCTGCTATAAATGCAACTCGATGTCTTTCCTTTTCTCACAAATATCAGAAGACAATACACTGGGCAGATACTGATGTACAGTCAGCAATACAATGTGACATCAGTCAATTCTGATCTAGAACAGCTACTCTCAGTGACACTAGCAACTACCTGGAACCTAATGAATTAATTTAGGTCACAAGAAATAGAACACAACACTTCTAAATTTTCTAAATCCTGCACTCGCCCATTCACTTACTAAATTATTTTTCAACTTCATTGTTATAAAATGTCTATTTTTATTAAAATATGAAAAATCACAAAGCTTGACTGCAGAATGATTATATCTGAACAGGCCAAAATTACAGCACTGAAATGATTGTTTTATGGGAAAGGGAAATTGTTAACTGCTAACTCACTGCACTTTACAATCAGTCATCAGATAAAAGAATTTCCACACAATAATTTTTTTGGCAAATAATCAGCTATGACAATGCAGCTCTTAAAGGAAGTTGTAACAAAGTATGCCTCATCACAGCCTGATATACTGCATAAAAAAGTAAAGAGGTAACAGTAAAGCCACAATATTGCTGATGAGATTTTATTGGTGATGATCATACACTGAAGAAGAAAAACAGAACAACAAACAGGCTTCCATCATCCTATATTCACTGTTGCCAAAAAACTGAAAAAAAGGTCATGTTAAGTGTGGGACATTTTTATTTAAAAAACTGAGTGAATTAAATTTGGTATGAAGAAAAATAATCCTCTCTTTTCAATAATATGATGCATTATGAAGACCTAAATTAAGGCTGTAATGCACTACTTGACAAATTAATTTGGTATACATCTGATGGAATATTGATATGTTGGATTGTCAGTGGATATGTGATATGTTTGGGATTTATGTTGTATGATGTGTTGTCTAGGTTAATTTGGCTGTGCTGTTCACAAGTTCTTGCAGTACTCAGGCAAAATTCCTACTGAAGTCGTCAATTTTGGATTTCTCGCTCTTTGCATATATCAAATTTTATCAGAAAAAGTCATGACACAAATATTGTTTGCAGTGTCGCAGCTGTGTTGGTCCCTGGATATAAGACAGACAAGGAGGCATGAGGTAATATCTTTTATTGGCCCAGCTTCTGTTGATGGCAGGGACAAGCTTTTGAACTACACAGGGCTCATCCTCAAATCTGGAGAAGATAACCAGAGTCTCACTGTAAATACAAGGTGGGATAGATTGTTTATCATAAGATATTTACACATGTTGTAGGAAATCACTTAAGATGAAGTGGCACCTAACACCTCTTCAGCCACAGGACAAAGGAGGGTTAGTAGGCAGCAAGGTATGTTACAAATTGTTGTCATGAGGCAGAAAACCAGCATCTCTCTGTGAAGTCTATGGCTTAAGGTACAGGAAAGTTACAAATTTAAATTCTCAGACTCATCTTTTGTAGGTCTTATGTAGGTTTCTCTGACGATGAGGACTGAAAGATCAGATATGGAATTACTGCTTTATGAAGCATTCGCCTATGGGTGATCAGGTGTTTTTGTCTTTTATCATTTTTCTGTGAGTTCATCCGACAGCATAGTGATTTGTATAGTTTCACCCACATAGTTGTTGTTGGGGCATTTGATGCATTGGATGAGGTACACCACATGTTGTGATTGGCTTATGTAGGACCCACGGATCTTGAAAGGCATGTTGGGGTGTATTCATCATTATAGCAGTAAAAATATCTCTGTAGGTTTTCCATTGTTATTCTGGAAGTGCATGCTGCTACTTTGAGTTGGTATGTCCTTGCGGGGGGAGCTTCCATATAGGGTATCATCAAACAATTACAACCCATGCTTGATGGAAATCCCATCCTGAAAGAAATCTTAGCTGAAGTTTGAACTCCCCTCTTCTGGCTTTCAAATACTCACCCCGCCCCCCCCCCACACACACCTCATCAAGCTCATCACCAGAAGCAAGCTCCGCACAGACCACTATTTTATCTTGTACGATGTATCAACATAAGGACAGCTCTTATGGTTGATGCATGACACCAGGGTTTAAATGGAGGCCTTATTAATCCTGAGAGGACCAGATTGAGGTCCCATGATGAAGTGGCTTTTGTAACAGGAAGGAAGGTTCTGACCAGACCTCCCAGAAAAACAATAGTCATAAGAAGATAGAGTGGGATTGCCAGTTGGAGGATGACAGGCACTTATAGCCACTAAGTGTAGCCATAGGGAGCTAAAGGAAAGACCTGAAGTCTTTAAGGAAAGAAAATATTTCAATCTGATGGGGAAGTTAGTATCTCCAAAAAACCCAAAGGACTCTGACATAAGACCAAGAACCTTTTCCACTTAGCTGTGTAGCACTTTCTGGAAGGATCCGACTATTGTTAAGAATGGCCTGAGCCAATTCTGAACATGTCCTTTCCAGATTCCATGCCTATCCAAATTCCAGGTTATCAGGTGGAGGGAAGTCGGATTGGGATGCCTACCTTTGCCTCTGTCCTGGGTCCATAGGTCAGGGAAGAATTGCGTACTGATATACAGACATGCTGATACCTGCAGGATGTTAGGAATCAGAATTGTCTGGGTCACCTGGGAGCAATCAGGATGACCACTACTCAGCTTTGCTTGATCTTCCTCAGAATCTGAGGTAAGAGTAGAAGAGGTGGGAAGTGTCTCACCTCTGACAGCATGACCTTGAGCTTCCCTGGAATAGTAAATAAGTCATTTTTTTGATCTCTTGAGATTAACAGATCCCAAGATGGTGACTCCCATAGATGAAACATGAGCTGTACCATGGAATTGTGTAGTTCTCATTCATGGTCCTTGGAGACATGCCTGTGGTAGGTTCGGTCACAGAGACCCCCTTGGGACTGTCACCTGACATGCTGAATTTACCTCTGAGCCCATTTTCCATGCCAGCCTGGGAATCCAGAACCCTGCCTTGTTGAGCCAGACATGCTAGCCTGCTGCAAACAGACCCAGGTCTGGTCCATGCCCACAAAGGTGCAGACTTTAACCAAAAACTGCTCAGCAGGTCACCTATCTCCAGCACCCAGACACCCAGTTCCCAATGGGATCCACACCCCAAATAAATCCATTTTATTCTGTATAAAGCTAATACAGGGTAAAGTCATAAATTATCTGCCCTCTATAACACTGATAGAGAGACATGCACAGCTGTTTGCTCCCCCCAGGTATTAATCGCTTACTCTGGGTTCAATAATAAACAAAAATGACTTCATTAAGTACAAAAACTAGGATTTAAATGAAATCAAGTAAAAACAGACAGAACAAAGTAAATCACCAAGCAAAATAAAGCAAAAACATGCAAATCTAAAACTAATACATTAAGAAACTGATTACAGATAAAATCTCACCCTCAGAGATGTGCCAATAAGCTTCTTTCACAGATTAGACTCCTTCCTAGTCTGAGGCCTAGTACAGACTTTGTTAGTTCCCAGCAGGCATCTTATGTGAAAAGTGGCAGGTTTCTCATGACTGGGACTCCCTTCGCCCTGCTCCACCTCCTTTTATAGCTTTGGCACATGCTAGGAATCCTTTGTCTCTTTGGGTCCTCACCCCTCCTTCTAAATGGAAAAGCACCAGGTTTAAGATTGATTCCAGTGCAGGTGACATGATCACATGTCACTGTAAGACCTCCTTCTTCATCACCCAGGAGCTGGACAATATGTACACAGGCCGGCTTGCAGGTAAACAAACACATTCACAGTTCAATGATTCTGTAGCACTGTTAATAGCTTCCACTTAATATGCATCAGTAATACAAGTTTATATCTTATTCTCCTAACTCCAGACAGAAATAATACATGCAAGCAAACGGGGTGAGTACACTCAGCAGATTATAAACTTTGTAATACCATACAAGAGACCTTTTGCATAAAGCATATTCCAGTTACATTATATTCACACTCATAACATATTTTCGTAAAACATTATGGAGTGCAACATCACAATGTCTGCTGAGGCTGTATATCTTTCGGAGGTGCATTGCTCACAGAGTGATTTGGTGGAAAATATAACAGTTCCAAAGATTAACAGCTTTTATACATAGTGGGGTGGATCTTGTTCTCCCTTGCTGATACTGTCATGTTGTGTGACATCACTTGACTATGCAGGGTTCATATGGATCATAGGAATTGCTTGCAGGCCTTGCATACTGCATGAAGTTCTAGGAGGTTTATGTGCATCCATGTCCCTTGCAGTGTATGTGTGACGGGTTTCCTCTGGGGTGCCACCTGGAACTGGGGTACCCCTGAGCTCTCTGACTCACCAGCCTGTGCTCCCCCTCTTACTGTGCTGCTGTGATAAGATAAAATGCTCTCCAAGCTTCCACTTTCATCAACATTCACACAGGTAAGGACACACCCAGTTGCAGTTATATGCAGGCTCTCTAACAGTCAGCCTCCCAGCCTAGGGCCCCCAGAGCAGTACCGTACTGCCTTGGTCAAATCTGGCCAGTATATGGGCTTAATTCGCAGTCCACCTCTCTCTCAATGTGAAGAGGACCATGCACACGTGTAGTAACAAAGTTGAGATTTTCCCCGGACACCTTAGTCAAACACACACTGGTTTAGATTAAAACAAAACAAGTTTTTTTAAGTGATAGCAAACAGATCAAAGCAGATTACCTAGTAAATACACAAAAAAATGCAAACTGAGTTTAGCATACTAGATAGGATATAAATTAGCAAATTCTCACCCTGAGTGATAAGCAGGCTGGCAGATTCTTAAGACACAAGCTGCCTTTGCTTGGTAGCTTGGATTTCCCAGGTTTTCACACATAGGCTAGAAATCCCTTTAGCCTGGGACCATCACTTCCCCTAGGAAAGCCTTTGTTCCTCAGGTATTTCCAGGTTCATTGTAGAGAAAGTGAGGTATCATCATGATGTCATTTCCCCCTTTTATATCTTCATCTCACTTACTGGAAAGCTCTTTTGCTGTGACCTGGGTAGCACTGTACAGTGCTATCTCTGAGAGGTTTATATTGTACACAGGTCCTGGGTAATCCTTGTGCTTCTGTGCATTTCCTTAATAAGCCGTTGTTTGGCCTTTTTACTGTTATACTTGAAAAGCTGCTTGTGGGCATTTTCAACCTCACAATATGTTTCAGTAACAAATACACAGCCAAACTTCATAACTTCACATACGATGATAGCACATACAATCCAACAAGATATTAATGGCTAGCAGATCAAGACTTTTAGAATGATACCTCAACAAGGCATACTTTGTGCAAAATATATCCTAATTATATGAGGGTGATGAATAAGGGGGTTCCAGGGTGTCACAATATGCTTATCTAGATGTCTTCTTCGTGATGGTGGTGGAGAAATGAAGGGGACCACCATATACACTTACACTCAGTGGGGGGAGCAAGACTAGCTTGTCCATGCTACATCTGCCTGGCATGTACACCATCTGCAGCCCACCCAGGAGGCAATGAAGACAGGGTCTGGTGAAATGTGTCACATAGATACAGGATACATACATGGCTATGAGATCTAAAAGGATGATACATGAATGGATTGATGTCTGCAGGCTCAGCTGGAGATGAGTGACCAGATCCTTTATGGACTGGCATCTGTCCCGAGGAAGATATGCTTTGGGATGGAGAAAATCCAGCATTGCCCCAATAATCTGTGTAGTCTCCATGGGAACTAAAATGGACTTTTCTGTGTTCACACAGATTCCCAGAGAGCATGAGAGATTGAGAAGGGATGAAGTGGCTATCAGTACCTCCTACTGAGATTTCCCAGTCAGTAACCAGTTGTCGAGGTAGGGGAAAACTGATGATCTGTGGCAACAGAAGTGAGCTACCAAGATTGAGAGTACCCTTGGTGCTTTTGCAAGGTCAAAGGGGAGCAGTCTGTGCTGACATGATTCATACCTATAGTGAACCTCAGGCATCTTCTGTCTGAGGGATGGATGTCTATGTAGAAATAGGCATCTTTCATATCAAGAACTGTAGACTAGTACCTGTAGTTTTTGTTCAGTGAGGGAATTATTTAAGTCATGGTGACTGTCCTGATTCCCCATCTGTTGAAAAAAGACATTGAGCTGTCTGAGATCTAAGATGGGTCTCCACTTTCCCTTCTTTTTGAAGATGAGGAAATATTTTGAGTGAAAATCCTTTCCCCAACATTGAGGAGACACTTGATTTGTGGCGCCCTGGTGAAGGAGGCATTTTATTTTGTGAATACGCAACCTCTCATAAGAGAGGTCCCTGAAGAGGGATGGGGAATGGAGTTTTGGAAGACAAGGGAGAGAACTCTAAGGTGTAGACAGTATGTCTATTATCATCTTCCAAGCTTCGGAAAAATGAGCTATATAGGCACCAAATTGTGTATTAACATTTTGAATAAAGGGACATGGTATCTGGAATGGTTTGCAGATCTCTAAGGCCCAGTCAAAAGTGTTCATCAGTAGGAGGCTTGGATTGGAAAGAGGAAGATGTGGGCGGGGGAGGAATATTGTACTTGTTCCACTGCACGCTCTGTTCTTTCAGAGGTCGTTCAGAGCCCCTCAGATAATTAAGAGTTGCAGTGCTGGCCATTGTTTATATTGTTGGGGCCTGTGGAATTTCCTCTTTGGTGCTTGGATATAGATCTCCAGTGAGTGGAGGATTGTCCTTGAGTCCTTCAATGAGTGTAATGAATCATTCAACTTCACACTGAACTGACTAGAGGATTTGCCCTTTGAAGGGAGCACAGTATATTGGGCTTCCCTGGGTAACCCTGCCTTAGTGGTTACTGTCAGTCATCATCTAGCCTCCACTCACTGCAGTCTGTAGTGGCCACTCACTGTTGGCAATGGCGTAGGACCTGCTGCCTTTACCTATCGTCGGGCTGCCCCTCTGCAGCCCCAATACCTTTTGGCCTTAAACAAGGCTGGCAGCCTGGGGATTTACCAGGCTGGAGCTCCCCGGCTCCCTTCCTCAACACTCCTCCACTTCAGGTATCTTGCTCCCTGGAAGCTAGCCTTTCCCACTCCAGAGCTAGAGTGAGACTCCTTCAGCCCTCTTCAGCAGGCCACAGCTGTGGCTGCTTCCCCAATCAGCCTAATTTGGCTGCTTTTAACCCCTGTTCTCCAGGAGTGAGGCAGCTGCCTCACTGAAGGCACCATCCAAAAGAAGTCTTTGGAGCCTATAGTCACTAGCTTGGTGAGTTCTGCTAGTGAAGGATCAACAAATGTTGCACTTAGAGCAGATGTTAGTTTTCCTGAGGCAATAGAGACACCTTAAGTTGTTGTTGCTGACCAGGAAGGCCAGGGTACATGAGAAAGAGTTCCTGAATCCCAGGATCTTGGGCACACTAGTCACACTGTATGGGGTAAGGAGACGGACCCTCAAGCCCCAAACTTATCCTGACTAGCTAAATACTAAGAAACTATCCATCTAAAAAGTAGCAATAAAGGGACTATTCACAATTATTTAAATGTAAAATGTTGAAGAAGGTAGCAAATGCTGCAGACATGGAAAACCACTGTCACAGACCATGGACACTAGAAAGGAACTAGAGACGCAGTTGGCCTCCAATGCCCCTTACACCCTCAGTTCGGAGCAAGAGGAGGAGAAGGGCACAGACACAGACCTATGGACACTACTAGCAAAAGTCTTCTGATCTTAGGAGCATGGAGCGCATGTGTACCCCCAGTGGAATAGCCCTCGAGACTATCACTTGAAGAAGAAGCTGTAGTTATTTCTGTTTTCAAGCTGCAACTCCTGATGCCTTTCCCGATGTGTTGGAAGGGTGACACAGCAAATTTGGAATGCCATTATCTCCAGATTAAATAAATATCACTGCAAGCAGAGTCCTGAAAACTGTTCTGAACATCAGCAAGCAAAGAAAATATAGACAAGAAACAATGCAACCCAATGCTCTTGCTACTAAACTATGCTTTGATATTTGATCTTAAGGAAACATCAAAGATTGCAACAAGCACATCACAGCATTTTACTGATTATCATTTCAGAGGATGATATACCAATTGGCAAAGGCGTTAAGACAATGACATTTGAGAGTAAAAGTAATACAGGACCTTGAATCTCTGCTCTTATTACCTACAACTGACAAATCATCATAGCTCCTCTTCCCTATTCCAATTAAAAAGTGATCCAGGACCATCTCACTAGTATTCAGGAGAAAATACTAACTACGGAATCAAAATATCGACTGGATTTTTTTCCTAAGAAAGCAGAGACTATATCTGCATATTAAAATATAATTACAACATGTATGTGCCAAGCTTACAAGACACTGTGCCAACGTTATTCATAAGCACCACTGCCCTTCCAACTAATTTTGTTTTAGCTGTTCATGGCTAGGCCTAAAATACAGAATCAGTGCAGAGTATCAGTGCCTTTTTGAACCAGATTTATATTTGATACATTCATTTTTCAATTCCATGACATGAGTTCTTTCATCTCACCTCTCCTAAGGACATATTTTCAAATGAATCCCAAGCTGGCTGCAAAATTCATACATGCAAAATTTAAATACGTGCTACCTTAGTTGACACACGTGTCCTCTGTGCAGACAAGTGATTATACACATACACTTGACATTACAAATGTACAAGACATTTCTGAAATTTGGCGCTCTAGTTAATTCAGCCTGAATCTTTTCACAACCCCCTTATTCGCCAGCATTCTCACTGCCCCTTCCCTTGGTGACTGAGGCAACAGGTATACTACAGAGCTTACGGGGATGCAGCGGTGCCTCTGTAGTGCTGCTAGTGCAGACACTCTAAGGCTCTAAGCTGACGGGAAAGAGCTCTCCCCTCAACTTAATTACTCCACGCTTCACAAGCGGTAGTAGCCGTAGTAGTAGTTGGCAGGAGAAGCACTGTCCAAGCCGGCACTTAACTCTTAGGTGTAACTTATGTCACACTGGGGTAGTGGGGTGGCTTACTCACCCCCCTGAACAACATAACTTATACCCACTTAAGCTGTAAGTGTACATAGCGTGAGTTGGGTGGGTGGATCAGTTCATTTCTCCAGAGAACACCAAAACAGTGTAATGAGCTATTTTCAGCGGTGTTCAAAGTTTTTCCGCCGCGGCCCCTGTTCGTGGAGGAAAAACTCACGTGGCCCCCGGGGGGTATGTCCACTGAAATGCCACCACAGAAAGCGGAAGCTTCTGCTTTCCACGGCGGCATTTCGGCGGGACAAAAATAGACCGCCTTGGAGTTCGACGGCCTCCTGGGCAGGATCGGTGGTGGCGCCGGGATCTTGCGCACCCCTGGGGATGGTCTCGTGCACCCCACTTTGAAGACCACTGAGTTATTTGATGGGAAAGTGATACCCAACCTGCAAAAATCTCACAGACTTTAGTGACGCGCCGAAACTTCCATATGTTACTGAATAAGCTGTTCAACCATTTGCAAGAATTTTAACTTCTCTGAGGTAAATGCCACCCTGCCAAGTCACTACACCAGCTAGCAAGTCAGTGTTTTAAGTAACTGAATAACTAACAGTATAAATTAGTGTACTGTTTAGCTGCCAAAATAGGTAGTGAACTGAACTGACTACAGCTCCTGTTGGGCTAACACACACATGCTGAACAGGGATGCTGCTTTCTGACATTCAATAAAAGTTTCATTCTCTTACCTCCTACTATAACCATCCTCTGAACTGAATGTGTGGAAACAACAAGCACGGAAAAGAATCTTTATGTAGTCAGTGAGTGCTGAGGTACAAAATGTATCTCTAGCTGAAAAGATGGGTGAATTCAAAAGCAAGTGTCACTCACTCACTCCGTTTGACAGGAAGCTTCTACACATCATGTTTCAACTCTGGGGAAAGCTGCTCTATTACACATCAAAATTAATTGCACACACGAAACAACTACAATCAATTTTGACCACAGACAGCAGGGGTATAATTTGCTAGAAGTATTCGGGCAGCCTAAAAGCATTTCTGTGTTTCAAAACCATAGTGCATCTGTTCAGTTCGGCTATGCTGGAGTGGAAGCACATTCGCCACCCTGCATCTTCTGACAATAACATCAAGGAATCAACTGGCCCTTCTGGCAGACTGCCATGGTTTGGGTTCTGGCTTTATTCAGTGGAAGACTCAGTATCAGCTGTCTGCTTCCCAGATTTTTTTTTTAACTAATGCAAGCAAGTCTTTTGAGGTATACAGTATAGCAGCATTTTTACCCCCTGATATTAAGAAAAAGAAAGCAAGTTACGCAGGGATTCAAAACTTCTAACCAAAAATCATTCTAGACACAATGAAACTACAAATCTTGATAGATGCCTACTTGACTTTACGCAACAGAAAATTCTAGGACTATGCAAAAAAATTTAGTTCTGAATGGTCTATGATCACGTTGACTCCCCATTCTGCTGTATTTACATGAGCAGATGTTTCACGGCTATCAATTCAGTCTCTCACTTAATTTAAAAAATTAAAATAGCCTGGTCTTTTTCACAGTTCCTACTAAGAGTAATACTTTGAAATGTTATGAAATAATACTTATCAGTGTTCTATGCACATCACACGTCTTTACACATACTGGAAGAAAACAGAATATCAGAGTCAAGTTGTGCATAGCACACTCAGATCAGCCTCACTATTTCATTGATTAAAATACTTAATCGAAAGTCAGGAGGTATGTGTTCAACTCATCGCTGCCACTGACTCACTGGGTAACTAAAAGCACTCTGTCTCTCAATTTCTATATCTGGAACATGGGAATAAAGAAGTCTTACTTAATCTTTGTAAGGACTTTGAGGCTTATGGATAAAAAGCAATTTGTAAGTTCTGAGAAAGTTTCCTAAAATTAGTACTACTACTTAAGAAAAAAGATCATAAACAAAAGTTATAAGACTGGTCTATTTTCATTATTCATCCAAACAGAAATTTAAAATAAAAACAACTTACAGGGAGAAAAAATAAATAAAATTGCAAAATTAGCTAAGGTTAAATAATGTATAGTATCTTTATGAAACAGGTTAGGTAAATTTTAGTATTTATTTTATTTTCCAGACATATCCCCTTCTCCTCACATACATTATAATGATAATGTTCCTTTAAAAGAGAAACCATTGTTACATTCATCTGTTACTATGGCAAAATATAACAATTCGAAACACTATAAAGCATCAACAAAATACAAACTACCATGGCTCCGCAACAGCTAATAATTACTATTAACAAATCCTTTCATATTAGAAAGGTTTTTAAATTTACAGAAACAGGTGAATGAAAAGTGAGTTTTTGAGGAACAAAGACAAAAATATTTCTTTTTTTTTTTTGCCAACCTGAGTTCCAGTTATGATATCTTTTAAAAATCTCACCTTGACTCTTCTGTACCAGAATATGAAAGGCATAACTTTCTGTGATTTGTACAATATTCTTTGTTTAAATTGATCTCACTCCCTTTTCATATATAGTGCTAATGAAAGCATTGATGGATAACCTTGTTACCAAATGTTTATGAATTCTTAGTGGTCTGACATACATCCTAAGATAATGCACTAAAATTCAAAATGAAGGTCATTTGAACTCTCAGAAATACTTCACCACAGAACTAACAAATCTGGATTATGAAAAGAGTCTGTATTTAAAATATTTAAGATCTGATCGATATAATTTTCGTTAGGAAAGTTCACAGAGGAACTACAGAGAAAGTTGTAAGAATATATGTATAATAAGTACCTGTCTACCCTTTGCCCCATGGGATAGCTCTGCATCTACACGCCACTTAAATTAAGCTGCATTCTCTAATCATGTGTTTCTATGTTTGACCTTTTGTCAAAAACCACTGAACTTTTTCAAAAAACGGCCAAACTCTGAAAACGTCTTTAGAATTCAGCTGAAACCATTCTTTTTTAAAAAAGAGCTTTGTAAGAGAAAAAGCTGACCTTTTTACTTGCATTCAATTTCTGTACGCTTGTTATATCAATGCCAGATTCCCCCTGGATGAGAGTCATGTGAGGAGGCACAGAGCTGCTAGGGGATTCCACTAACAAAGCACAGCACCGTATGCTGGGCTAATCCTGCACCTGTGATGTGTTATTCAGCAGTTAAGAAATGTAGTCCAGACAGTGATTGCCTAATACAGCTCAGCTGTTTTTCTCAGTACTCTCTTTGATTGTAAGCTAGCAAGCAATATTATTCCAGCCAGGCACAAAGCTATACTCAGAATACATAGCATATGACAGTAAAAAGGTGAAAGAAAAGAAAACCCCAGATTTTTTTTTTAAGGTTTCTGACCAATACAGTATTCATTACCATTTCCAGAGCTGCCTCAGATGTGTGTGTGTGTGCAAAGCTATACTGCAGTCCTACTCTATCACTACAGCTCTTTGCAGTGCCTCTTTTCACACTGCTAAACTACATGTGATATATAACATAATTCACTGTTCTCTCTCTCACAGTATTTAACTTTATAGATTTTTCAGTAAAAAGAACAGTTGCAAGGCCTCAAGCTTTCTTCAACTTCTCTTTCACTTACTTTTTGGGTAATATTAAAAATGCAAGTTGAAAACAATATGGTATATTAAATGGTGTGGCATACAATCAGTGATTTATCTGTGAAATTCCTAGAATGGGAACAGCCACAATAAAGGCCTTCAGGTTGTAAACTAAGACATACAATGCATCACACTACAGCCAGGGAAGAGACACTATTTTACCAGAGGGGTTTCCCTTGCTCTACATGTATAACTGCATATAGTCCTCCAACCTCTGATGTGCATTAGTAGTTTACAGAACTTTATAAAAAAATACAGCTTAATATTCTTCACAGTAAGTCCCTGAAATCATTTAGTTGGGGAAAAAATAGTTCCAAACCTAGAGCAACTATGCCTTTAAACAGATTTACAGTGAAACATCATTTATGTACTGCAGCTCTTAAATCTAATAAATAGCTTGTATCACCACAACCTAGTCTATAACTGTACGGCTGCTTCAAGTGATCAAAATTTTTCTTGATGATATTTATCTGAGAACGTCTGACATTTCACCCACAGCAAATTGCTTACAGCACTTTGCACTTAATTGTTATACTCCACAAAATGACACTTTGATTTCTGCTCCTCAGTATCTAACCTAATTCCAACCTTCGAGCACAATAATTAAAACAATAAACATCTACACATTCTGAAAATGTACTGCTCCTGTCAATTACCCAGTGGAGCCTTTCCAAAGAACATTTTAAGCTTATTTCCTTTTTGAAATTAATGTTACAGAGTTGGTAGTTTTCCCAAGAGCAAATGCATCACTCAACTGAAGTCCATAATCTGGAAGCAAAATTCGAGGTTGATAAACTGGGATACTTCCTCCTCATTGTTTTTGGCTGATCTGGATCAGACTTTCTTTTGATGTACTTGGCAACAGCAATGCAGCATTATGAGCACTTTTATCCTTAGTCTGATTCTAATACTTGCATAGGTTTAGCCAAAGTCAGTGGTTCTGGCACGTCTCTGTTCTTTCCACTGCATTTTGCAAATGTTTCCTCATATGGTCTTGCCTTCCCATTCACTTTTTCTTTGCAATTTCTGCATCTAAGGCTCTCTTTACCATCTTCATGAACTTTCTCAACATAGCCACGAATTAGGTCAAGTGGTCTTCCATCTTTGCTCATGCTGAAATATTTTGCCTTGAGTCACTACTCACTGAGTTCAGTCGCAGAAGTTGCATTCTAGCCAGCTAGGTCAAGAGACAGGGAACCGGACTGGACAATTAGTCTGGCAATTTACCTCACACAGAAACTTAAACTTCTGAATCTGGGAATTACCCTTCTTGGTCTGCAACACAAAAATGTAATTTTCATTGCTAAACAAAAGAAGGGGAACCCCCAGATTCAGAAGTTTCAGTTTGAGGTAATCCAGGCAACAGCATACAGCTTTAGTTCAAGACTCGTTTTTGTTTTATTTTACTTCCTTTAATGTCTCCTAATATGACATTTTGACAAGACGCGAAGAAGAGCCAGGATAGGGGAACTTGAGTCCCTGGTATTTTCCTCATTTCCTCATTCCTTTGTACTTGTCCCTGAGGCATGCCATCTACTGCTCTTCTCATTTCTTTGGGCTATAACATTACTCTGAATGGACGGAAATGGAGACAGCACTGCTCTCTCTCCTCCCATCTCTCCCTGGATTCTAATTCTGGTTTTCCAACAGGCAGGCAGCAATCACCAGTCAGTCATGAAGTGTGCCATCTACTGCTACTCTCCTGGCTCTGCTATGGCACTATCAGCTGCTCAGTCTAGCTGAGGAAAGGACCCACACATGGATCTGCACACCAGAGAACCACTGTTAGTCCACCACTGCCAATGCTGAGAGTTCTGAGGTGCAGCATCAGAAACACAGAAAACGTTCAAAGGTACAGTGCAATATCCATTTTACATGAACAATAATGTCACAATTAAAATTACCCTAGGGGAAGAGGAACAAATTACACACGACAGAAAAGCCAATAAACTAAGGGCTGGATTCACTCAACATCTACGAAAGTGGAAACTGGAATACGTCCAGAAAATCTACCTGGAGACAAGTTGGGGAAATGTATTCTACTCAACTATCCCTTCACAGTTTAAAGCACAGCCTTGAAAGTGATAGTGCAGGTTGAGAGAGAACTGAGCTAAGGAGCAGTAGAATGGATGTATGCTCACATGTTGCTGACAAATCAATAAGAATCAGCACAGATATTTGGTTTTTGCCCATCATCAGGAGATCAAGATGACAATATCCAACCAAGGTGGAGAAAGGTTTAGAACAACTGAAACAGTAATTAGGAGTATCAATGGGTAAACCCATAAACGTTCAAGGATTTAGCTTAAGCATCTTGATATTTAGATACTTATCCAAATCTATTTAGTCAGTAGGATGGGGTTAGAAGACTCCTTAAAGATGAAATTTCCCATACTTTCTGTTTCTAGTGAGGCTCAACAATGCCATAAAGTAAGCTCTCGTTGCTATGCTTTCAAGCCTCTCTGACAGTATTTCACTCCTTCTACTTTTGGAATTAAGATGCATAGAAGTATGTATAAGGGACATGAAATGGCTAATGAAACTGTTTAAAACTACATGAAAATTTGAAAGGTTTGGCTCAGTTCCCATTTTGTGTGTACAACATTACAGTGCATACATTGTGTAAAGGAACTGAAATGATGCATTACAACAAATCAGTCATCCTTCTCTCATATATATATAGACACAGAGATACACTTAAAGAAACTTACATGTACCCCTTTACTGTAGTGTCTGAGCACCTCACAATCTTTAATGTATTTAACATCACAGTGCCCTTGTGAGGGAAAGCAGTGTCTTTCATCTCCATTTTACACATGGGGAATTGAGGCAGAGAGGGGCTAAGTGACTTGCCCCGTGGAGGAGCAGGGACTTGAGCCCCAGTCTCCCATGACATATGCTAGTTCTCTAACGATTGCACCAGCCATTCTCTCTCCTCCACCTCCCTGCCTACACAGGTTAAAGAAGAACATCTCCTGAATCGTAAATGGTCTCTCAATTATTTTTCTTTATGTAATGTAATATTTTGACACTTTAAAGCACTGCATTTAGTGACATGGACACAGTCTGCTGTGCTGTATAGTTTTCAGCACTCCAGGCAATATTATGTTCTGAATTGATTTATTTTTGTTTTTTAAATACTAAGAAAAAACATTTAAATAGAAACACGGGAGCTCAGACACAAACCAATACGGTTGATATAAATTTGACTAACATGAAATGCCTCTAATATACAGCTCACTTTACAGGCCACCAACCAAATACCTATTTCATAGAATATCATAGAATTTCAGGGTTGGAAGGGACCTCAGAAGGTTATCTAGTCCAAACCCCTGCTCAAAGCAGGACCAATCCCCAACTAAATCATCCCAGCCAGGGCTTTGTCAAGCCTGACCTTAAAAACCTCTAAGGAAGGAGATTCTACCACCTCCCTAGGTAACCCATTCCAATGCTTCACCACACTCCTAGAGAAAAACTTTTTCCTAATATCCAACCTAAACCTTCCCCACTGCAACTTGAGACCATTACTCCTTGTTCTGTCATCTGGTACCACTGAGAACAGTCTAGATCCATCCTCTTTAGAATCCCCTTTCAGGTAGTTGAAAGCAGCTATTAAATCCCCCCTCATTCTTCTCTTCTGTAGACTAAACAATCTCAGTTCTCTCAGCCTCTCCTCATAAGTCATGTACTCCAGGCCCCTAATCATTTTTGTTGCCCTTCTCTGGACTCTTTTAAATTTTTCCACATCCTTCTTGCAGTGTGGGCTCCAAAACTGGACACAGTACTCCAGATGAGGCCTTACCAGTGTCGAATAGAGGGGAACAATCACGTCCCTCGATCTGCTGGCAATGCCCCTACTTATACAGTCCAAAATGCCGTTAGCCTTCTTGGCAACAAGGGCACACTGTTGACTCATATGCAGCTTCTCATCCACTGTAACTCTCCAGGTCCTTTTCTGCAGAACTGCTGCCTAGCCATTTGGTTCCTAGTCTGCAGCAGTGCATGGGATTCTTCTGTCCTAAGTGCAGGACTCTGCACTTGTCCTTTTTGAACCTCATCAAATTTCTTTTGGCCCAATCCTCTAATTTGTCTAGGTCCCTCTGTATCCTGTCCCTACCCTCCAGCGTATCTACCACTCCTCCCAGTTTAGTGTCATCTGCAAACTTGCTGAGGGTGCAGTCCATGCCATCCTCCAGATCATTGATAAAGATATTGAATAAAACCGGCCCCAGAACCGACCCTTGGGGCACTCCGCTTGATACCGGCTGCCAACTAGACATGGAGCCATTGATCACGACCAGTTGAGCCCGAAGATCCAGCCAGCTTTCTATCCATCTTATGGTCCATTCATCCAGCCCATACTTCTTTAACTTGCTGGCAAGAATACTGTGGGAGACTGTATCAAAAGCTTTGCTAAAGTCAAGGAATAACATGTCCACTGCTTTCCCCTCATCCACAGAGCCAGTTGTCTCATTGTAGAAGGCTATTAGGTTAGTCAGGCATGATTTGCCCTTTGTAAATCTATGCTGACTGTTCCTGATCACTTTCCCCTCCTCTAAGTGCTTCAGAATTGATTCCTTGAGGACCTGCTCCATGATTTTTCCAGGGACTGAAGTCCCTGGAAAAAAAATATTTATTTTAGGGTTCCAAAAAAAGGGAAGTGGATGGCCAAGGAGATTAGCAACTGAATATAGAGACTAATTTCCAGTATCACCGGTTCAGAATCACTTATGATCAGCAAAAACTGAAAGTTCTCATCTGCTGGCTGTCTGATTTGCAGCCAGTGGGTAGATTGCCACCTAATAAAGTCCACCATTGCAACTGCCAATAACTGTCACCTTTGTAGACTGTCTCAGCTGAGAAGCAAAGAACTGAATGGGGGATTGGGAGAACTACAAGGTTTAGGTCCATCAGAGAGGGCTGTGTGGCTTTGTTGCAGTCTGTGTTATACATGTTGTGTGTAAGAAAAGGCCTTGATTCTAGAGCAGGGGCTGGCAACCTTTCAGAAGTGGCGTGCCGAGCCAAGTCTTCATTTATTCACTCTAATTTAAGGTTTCACATGCTGGTAATACATTTAACATTTTTAGAAGGTCTCTTTCTATAAGTCTATAATCTATAACTAAACTATTGTTGTATGCAAAGTAAATAAGGTTTTTAAAATGTTCAAGAAGCTTCATTTAAAATTAAATTAAAATGCAGAGCCCCCCAGACTGGTGGCCAGGACCTGGGCAGTGTGAGTGCCACTGAAAATCAGCTCGCGTGCCGCCTTTGGCACCCGTGCCATAGGTTGCCTAACCCTGTTCTAGAGGAATCAACGTGACACTTCTCAGACTTACTAAACTGATTTTTTTTCTCATAAAAGCGCCTTCACTCGGGATCCACTTCACCCTATTATACACAGAAGTCCCTTGACCACACTCTAAAATAAAGCAAAAGGTCTGGACAGGGAAAAATAAAACATTAGCTTAAGTGCATTAATATATTAAAATGTCACTAAAGAAAACCTAGCAAAAACGCAGCCTCTGCCAGCTCCCTAATTATTCTCTCCAGCTTCCAGTACTCAGCCTAATGCCTCCTTCAGGATCTTGGCCAGTGCTGTTCAGAACATTATAAATATCACCAATTCCTGTAGAGATTTTATGTTGCAATATGTGCAGTGACAAACAAAACTGAATCAAGTTTAAAGGCAAATTGATGCTTTAAACCCCGAAGGAGAGGAAAGTGTGTGAATTCTGTTACATGGTTTGCTTCAGCTCAGCCTTGTATCCATATTCATAAGCAGAACAGTTCAATGACAGGAGGTTAGAAGTGACTGAGGACAATTTTCTGTTCCCAATTAACACCAAGGCAATGAAAGCCTTGACTACCAGGCGCCATCACATACAAACTATCCTCCCTTTGTACAGGGCCCTTGCTCTCTGTAGAGTTCAGTGTCTCCTGACTGCTCTACAGTGTAAGCAGAGGGATCATTAGTTATGACTAGGAGAGTCTAGCAGATAATGTTGACTCTTATTTCAGGAACTATTAAGCTATAAACACAGCTCTGAAAGCCATTTATCTGCATTTTAGGATAAACAGTAGAAGCTACTCAATTAAATAGATTGCAAGAAATAAGCTACGGATGCCAAAGCAAGGGACACTTAAATTTTGAAGAAGAAAATCTGTGCATTTAATAAATGCAATCTTATATCACAAAATTATTGACAAGGAAGTGCATATGCCATTAGAGCTTACACCTCTTTGGAATATACAATAAAGAAATCCAAATCAAGCTGCAATTATGAAATGGTTAATTCAAAGCTGTGCTCAATTGTAACATGGAGAATGTACAGATGTTCTCTCGTTCGATCCCAAAGTGTAATATTCTAAAATGGAAATCCTCAGAGAAAAGTACGTTTCTATGTGCACATTTCTACCATTTGAAAATCTGATGCTATTATAGTACTGTGTGAAGGAGATAAATGTTAAAAAAAATCATGCCTGCATTTGCATTTATTATTAAGAGAATTTCTGTCTAAAAGCCACAATATATAAAATTATTTTCAGGAGAGGGAGTGACTAAAATAGAAAGTTATCTAATGATGGTTCTTCTGCTGCCCCTCTAAGAATCTACTTATGTTAATACTCTAAGCAAAACCATCAATGAAGTATATTTACAAATAAAGTGATTTTCAGCAATGCAGCCCATATACCCCCTCTCACAAAAGGCTGGGGTAAAACACAAAGATACCTAGATTCCCTGGAGGGGAAAAGCAACAAAAAAAAAAGTTAGGTATTTTCTTTTTGTGTCAAAAACAAAAAAAAATGCTTTCTTCACACTTCCAAAAGTCAAGGGATTTTCAAAACAGTTTAGAAATCAGAAAAGAGAACACACAGGTGTGCGTTATGTCAAGAACTGAAAGCAGGCAAGATTAGGCTGGAATTTAATCCTGCCTCTGACACATTCCTGAGGGCATTATAAATACTCCCTGAAGGAATATTATACTAATGCTGACTAATTTTCACAAACATCACCAATCTCATAAAACTTCCTCTTTATCAGCATTATTCAAAGCTGCTTGGCTGACAACACTGAATTTGTACCTATGTAAAAAAAATCCTTCCATGGTCTCTCCAATGTCATTTCTTCTATTCAGTTCCACTAACAATGCTCAATGGGTTGAATAAAATATATTCTGTTTCATCACATACTAGTCTTTCAGCCATGTCCTAATGACTATGACACAGAGATTAAGAGAGAGGTTATGTTCCCTTAAATGAATATGCTGTAGAAGGCAATTCTCCAATCAGTGTCTGATAGATTTAATAAGGGTAACTTATCACAGCTATCAGGCAGGCACACCTCACCAGGGAATTAATAGCATGGTGCTCCTAAATATGGAGGGTGCTTACCTAGTACTGTAATTTTATTTGTGTTCATACTGATCTTGCTTTCTTTCCCCAAAGACATCTCCCATTTACTTTAGTGGAAAGTATGTATGTACATGTGTATGCGCACACGCACACACACACATACAGTTTTGGTTATGTGATTTTCTCTAGTAAAAATTCTGTTAATCTGAACACCTTAAAAATTATGGCACATCTGCACATGGTTTGATTTGTGAAAAAAAGAATTTCATTTGTGCACCTTTGATGTGAGAGGAGAAGGAAGCATCCTGCATGCATACATGTGGAGGGCAGTCTTGCCTAATGGTGAAAGAAGGGGATGGAGAAATCAAAAGAACCAAGTTCTATTCCAGACCTGACCACTGCTTGACAGTGGGCAAAATTCTCTGTTCCTCAGTTTCTCCATCTGTAAATTATGGACAAAAAAAATTGTTTATTGATGTTCAAATAAAAGGTATTATTCAAGATTAGTGCAAAAATATTTTTTGCAGAAGCTCTTTCCACCCCTATTCTCCTCCTCCTTTTAGATAATCAAACCCCAAATACAACACAGAATAATCACACAGAGAAACTAGATACAACTGAAAGAAAAGACATTTCTCCCCTTCCTAGTCACAACAAATAAAAAAAATAATTATACAACACCACAACCTTGAAATTATTAAAACAGTTTTAGAGCATTTCTGTTCCTACTAAGGAAAGCAGAAGACTTTATAATATTTCATTTCCCATCAATTCTGTTAACTGCCATTCATTGAACAAACAGCGGAAAGAGCGCACTGGCAATGAGCATACTATGGAATAAGGATATTCAGGAGATATAGGACTCTTTGGGATGCTAAAAGTTTATCATTATGAGTAAAAATATAAGCAGATAATCAACAATGGAGTAATTATAACCCCAAAGTGGAAAGAGCAAAGAGCTAGTTCCATAGATGACTGCTTCCCCCACTCCTTTCCACATGAGTTCCCCAACATCAGTATAAGTCTCTCCCACTTCCCATGAGTTACCCTAACATCCCCTTGACACCTGAGCTTACAGGTGAGGCCAGATTCTTCCCCAAAAGGATATGAGTAACTCCAGCTGCAATTGGAGTTTCTTTTAGGGTGACCAGACAGCAAGTGTGAAAAATCAGGACAGAGGCTGGGGCGTAATAGGAGACTATATAAGAAAAAGCTCCAAATATCAGGACTGTCCTTATAAAATTGGAACATCTGGTCACCTTAGTTTCTTTCGTCCTAAAGGGGAAAGAGCTCCCGGATACCCCCCACTCCGCCCTTCTAAAAAAAAGAAACATTTATCATGAGTCTGTCTTTCTATAAAGACCTTTTTTTTTTATTAACTTTTGATATTGATTTAGATGTAACCCTTCCATAAATAAATGCATATTTTCTCCCAATTCCTTTCCCTTCTCTATTCCATCATCATTCGTGATGTCATTCTCCTCATTATACAGAGTCCTAATGTAGGCATCCTCTTTGACTGCTCCCTCCCCCTTGCCCTACACCACCTATTCCATGGTTTAAATCATGCCATTTCTTCCCCCTATACATTTTCTAAGAACTGGTCTTTTTTTCCTGTCTCTGCACAACTAAACCTATTGTCACCTCACATGTTTTCAACTGCAACCTCCTCCTCATTTCAATGCCTACATCACCTCACTCCATCCCATTGAAAACACGGCTTCCAAAATCATCTTTGCTTTAACCAAGCCACTCCCCTCTTCCAATCCTTCCAGCGTCTCCTCCTTTTCCACTGCATCAAGTTCAACTTCTTGTCCTTACCGTCAGGATCCTTCTTAAATCAGCACCTCTCTTGTCACCTTCCTCTCAATGTGAACACTGATCCAATGCTCCCAGGGAGACCAATGAAAGAACAGGTAGATCAATGTTCTTTCTTAGCATTCCCTCACTTTCCTCCTAGCTGTGGTGATTGGTGAGGAGCAGAGCAGGAACAAGTAGAGAACCTCCAATTCTCTCCGCAGCTCTACAGAGGAGGAGAAGGAAGTGCTTAACAGCACTACTTTTGTCTTCTGTAGCCTAACGAGATGCTGGGTGTGGCTACTAAAATGGAAATGTTTATGCATATGCTCATTATGTTTTCTCCATATATACCACTGTTGTCTCAGGTGCTGCCAAGCGAAACGCACAACAGAATCTCTCCTAATATATCAGTTGAAATTGCTCTGTATTGCATATGGAGGAAATTTTGCTTATCACCGGCTGATAAATGTCACGTGATATAGCAATAAGTATCTCCTTAGGAGTCAAATATGCTGTGGTGATCATAGCACTACAATGACCAGCAGAGGGGACCACAAACAGAGTGAGGGACAGCAGGAAAAGCTCCATACCCATTGAGATCATCAGCAAACTCCAAGTGGGAGCAGAATTGGGCCAAAAGGAGAGAACTGACTTAAAACATTTTCAAACTTTTCTTTCTTTCGAGCTGTTACACAGTCCCATTTTCTTTGCCACTTAGTATTTTGTAACCTTGCTTTCATGCAGTCTCTTTTTTTAAAGTTCCTTTGATTGGAGTAAGAAGCCAAGGCAATGGCTTTGCTGCTGACAAATATGTTGACAACTCGGATTACAGGAAAGAAGCAGACCAGAGTGATTATAATAGGCAAGCGTAAGATATACATATTCATGGTATGGTTGTTGAGAAGTAACAGCACAGTGATTCTACAAATCCTTGCACTTTGATTAGCTGATAATGATTGTCAAGAAGAGTAACAGGTTTTGTATACCGACTGGTTATTGGGAAACAACCTTAGAATGAATATGCAGATGAGACACCTAGAATCAATCATAGCATAGGGAACTGAATTACAGAGGGAGAATTATATCATTATACTTTAACAAATGCCCATCATCCCTCCACTGTGACTGCCTGAGACAATTTATTTCGGGACAATTCAGCAGTAATGCAAAGGATCATACACTGTGATACAAATATGTGATTATGTTTCTTAGGAAATAACTGTGTTTGCTTGCCCCTTAAATGAGATTTGTCATGTATTTTTCACATTGCTCTTTATTTTCCCAAAACATGAGGCACTCCTTTTGGAGGGGATGATCTGTGATATATTTTTAAAATTTGTTCTGTTTGGAGGCATGTAAGTACTTGCTATGTACTTCAATTGAAATAAAAAGTAATGTCGTAGTAAGATGAGCATAAAACAGTGTAACAATCAAAGTTGTGAACAAGTTATTGATTTTCACTAGCCCCTCAATGTCTGGCTTAAAACTTTGACCCCATTGAAATCAATGCACATTTTGCCACTGACTTCAATCAGGCCAGTATTTCAACCCAGGGTAAAATTAATGACTAATCAATCAAATATCAATTGACTTGAGGCCTTCCTTGAAGTTACAAGACTGTTATTTTCACTGATGCAAATGAAAAAAAATCAGCTGCTTCCTTTCCCTTTTCTGGCTGTTACTTAAAAAAACCCCACAGATGCATATTGTTCCCTGACAGCAATATCATTTAAAATATCCAGACAAACTCTAAAAATGCACTGAATAACAAGAATCTAGGTGCTTAAACCAAATATGTGTTTCATGCTGAATGCCGTATACTTTCTGAGAGAAAGAAAAATATTTTTGCAAGCTGTTAAGTTTTCAAATTGTATAAAAAAGAGCTTATTTTATAGCTAGGCAAAGCTGTTAAATTAGAGTAAACTTCTTCATTAGTGTAATATAGTGTAACTTATTATAAATACCTAAGTATAAGTAAATGCACTAGTTGTGCAATATTTTTCCATTAGAATATATAAGGAAATAGATGCCAAATATAGGATGAAGAAATAGAAGAAGTTATTTTTCTTCCGCAAAATATTAACATCGCTGAAGAATGTGTTGGTGGTCAAACCTCTGATGAACAAGAGGTTGTTTCTGTGCTGTATAGCCCTGTTATTGGTCTGATCAGCATTTACCAGGGAGCAATAAAAGGTGTTTGGATACACAGCAAATATGCACAGGGATTCTTTTTCATATAAGCCTGTGCAATTCTTTTCTAATGCAATGCTTACATGTCCATTCTATGGCAAGGGATGCATTAGAGATACTCTCCTGCCCACACCCCTTCCCAAGAACAGAGGATACTAGACTTAGCAGAATCAGCATCACTATGCGCCTGCACATGGAGGGAATTTAAGGCAGGGGTGGGCAAACTACGGCCTGCAGGCCACATCTGGCCCATGAGCCCCTTCTGCCTGGCCTCTGAGCTCTTGCTGTATTTTGAATAGGATACAGTATTCAACTTCAGATTTTGTCCTAAACTGTAGTGTTGCTGTCCGTTGTTTATTTGCCATGATTCATCCGAGAGGTGGCTGCATTTCAGGGAAGAGTAAAGTGATGACTGTTTAGTTTGTAACAATCTGTCATAGGGCCTGATCCTGAAATATTTACTTGGGTGAAAATGCTGAAACTACAGATTGCAATCCTGGCCCATTGAAGTCGATGGGAATTTTGCCACTGACTTTAATGAGGCCAGTCTTTCACAGCCCAAGTCTCTATTAAGGCAAATTTCCCAGTGACATCACTCCAACTGCACAGCTGATGTAAATCGAATTAGAAATGTACATATTGAGTTCAGTTCTCCCTTCAAGTATACAAGCTGCCTGCAGCCACTCAAGGAAACTGGGATGGCACCATTGTAAACGAAGGCAGAACTCGGCTCAGTCAGTACAGTCTAAAATCTGCTAGTTTCCCTCAAGCTTTCACAGTTGTATCTATGCAGTACATCACGACCACTTGGAAAATCTTAACAGGAGCAGGGAAGTGGGGACAGGAGTCAGGATCTTCTGCTCTAAAATCCCAGGATCCGACTTAAAAGAGAATCTTGCTGAGCAGGAGAAGGGCACTGGTGCTTTAGCCAGTTCATTACAGCATATTTCTCATTTGCTTTGCTATTACAGTATAGCATATTTTCACATTTGGCAGCAATAATAATGAAGCAATGTTAAGGGTGCATTTTCCATCCAAGAATTAAAAGCACAATGTGGACTATTTTATTAGAATAGCTCAAGTGAGCTACTACGAACCAAAATTAAAAACAGGTTGTTTGGCCATGGTTAGAATTCCCCCTTCCCTCATAAATGGATAATTAAAATGAAGTTATCTGTCCAATAAATCAGATTAGTACTCTGACTTGTCTAAATTCATCAGAAAAGAAATCTACAAACTGTTAAATAGGTGAAGTAGAGGAAAGAGCCCATTGTTTCTGTAAACATATTTTACGACTACTGTGCCATGCATCACACATCTAACCTGTCACATGTAAGCAGCTGCCCTTACAAAAAAGTGGAAAGAAATCATCTGCAGTAGGGCACAAACCAGAGGGATTAGTTAATAAAATACAATTATTTTTAAATCCATTTTGCTTGCATGCACAATCTTGATTTTGATGGACAGCGATTCATTTATCAGTCTCCCAACTTCCCTTCTCCAGCAGAGACAGAATGTCACAGTAAACATTGTTTTCAGTCTCTTCACCCTTTTCCTGTGTTTCTTTCCAACTTGGCTGCTGTATAAGGGCACCAGTTTATAGGACAATCACAGGGGACTACCTGGCAGGCAGGGGACAGACCCTTTCCTGCTTCAAGTCAGCCAAATGATTTTAAAGAGTGTAACATTGGATGTCATCTCAATGAAAGGTTTCCAGAGGTCACTCAAGGAGAAGAAATGGAGGACAGTGCAGTCCAGCGTTACCCTTTGTTACTTGCTTCTCAAAACCTAGCAACTAGTGTAAGGACAGAGGACTTAATTCCACTGAACTGCCATTGTTTGCTTGTAGGGAGTGCCTTATCCCATGAGAAAAAAATGGTGACCACAAGAAGCATTTCTTGTAAAATTCATTGGCAATCATGGGTGAACAGGTGCCCCCCATCCCTGATATTTCCTTGGCCACTGGTTCGGGGAGTCATCCATTCTCCAACCCTAGACCACATGAGGAGGGGTTTATTAACTGATAGTATTCTAGGTAGTTCTGTGGAGTCGGAGATTGACATTTCAGATTAAATCATCATAAGGAATCATTTACTTTTTAAATATCTATTTTCAACAGATAGAAAAAAAGGCTATGCAAATTCATTATTCTTTACACTGATGTGTCACTTTGTGTCCTTGAGGATCTGAATCAGAAACAAAAGGATAACTTCCTATTAACCTTTTTAAAATGAAGCTAGCACATTTTATCCTTGAAATTCCCCAATACTTTTCAAACACTGTTCTGACATTCATTGCTTAAAACAAATGTAATGACTGCCACTTGGTCAGCTGCTGAACTCGATCTGCCTGCTTGTATGACATTTACAGATGTCTTTGTTTTCAGAGCAAAAGATACTGTATAGAGCAAACTCCCTGTCTCTCCACAAACAACTGCCTTCCCATTGCCAAGGTTCAGAAATGTGTGTCTTGTGATGTGGCAAATTTGTTTTTTTCAAATAGCAGTGCCAATGATGCAACCCAGAGTCCTAAGGAGATGTAAACTATTTACCATGTTTTAAGGTAAATTATTTTTTCAGGCAAGCTTCCACAGACTCTTGTTTGTTTATAATTCAAGTATGCTAGTGCTCCTTTAGGGGCACGAATAGCAGAGGAAGTCTGAAAGTTTCTATTTGAGGAAAACCTCTGATTTATATTTCTAGTGTGGAAAATGTCTTGTTTAATTTAAAAATAATTTTGGAAGGTAGAAGCACATCTAAGCACACAGCAAGTGTCTGTTTTTCCTGAAGAATTTAACATTATAAATGACAGAGTAATACTAATAAGAAGAAAGGTCAGAGCTGTCATGCAACACACTAATAAGAGATTATATAGCAACTTTCAGACACTATACGATACTCTTCTTTAAAATCTTCATAATTATGTGCATTTTATGTGTTGCACCTATCATTCCTAAGGTGGTAGTGCCTTGTTTCCTTTTGAAATGCTTAAAATGTACTGGATCAATCTAGTACCTATCCTGATGAGTAGCATTTGTCCCAGGAAACAAAATGAAAACAATAATGTTAGAAGTTAGGTATTTGCATATATCTATGAATTTAAAAAGTTGCTCCTGACAAATATTAGACCTTTCATAGAAATCTAAATTAAAATGTCTATCTTCCAAAAATACAAATAGTTTGGAATTAGCACAGAGAAGATTTCAGCAAATTCACTGCAGGGCCTTATCATGAAAAAAAATCAGATTGTCATTTGAATCCCACAGTTTTATGATAAAAATCCACACAAGTCACAAAAATGATCAACCATTGCCTACTGAGTCCCATGGGAAGTGTGTCCACTTTTTATTACACTGTCGGTATGCCAAATATTTTAACAGTAGACACTGTAAGGCTTCCAAGCATCCCTGATTAGCAACCCATCTTACAAAGGTGAACTCATGAAGATTAACTGATGAATGCCGTATACTTCTTTATGTGATAATCTTGTATTTTAATAGAATTTACAGCAACTGAATATCTCTTCTACATAAATAAGGCTACAATTCCACCTAAATGATTAACATGCAAGGGTGAAACAAGAATTTCAGCCACAGCTAGGTTACCCTGTTGAACAAGAAACACTACAGAGAAAACTCAAAGTAATGCCTTTCCATGATCCCATGGAAAATATGTGGTAAGAGAGGAGAGCTATATTACTACAAGCTTTACTTCTGTGAGATATGCTCTCCTTCTACCAATCAACTGAACCGCCTCAAAATACCTTAGTAGGGCAAGGTTGACTTTCCCTTTTTGGAATGTATTAATAAAAGGCAATAAAACTGTTTTTTAAAGATAAATAGTCAACATAAAACTTATGTTTATTAAAAAAAAACATATTTCACCTAAAGATCTCCTTTTTCAATCCATCTCTGCTGGCAAACTAGAGATGGATTGAAAAAGGAGACCCTTAGGGTTATACCCTCTAAAAATGGAATACACCAGTGCCAAATGAAGAACAAAATTCTGGAGCAAACATGTAACCTTTAGGGCACAAACATGGAAACAGTTATGACTGGACGTAGTTGCTTGCTACCATTCATAGATTCCAAGACCAGAAAGGACCACTGTTATCATAGTCTGACTTCTTGTATAACATAGGCAATAGAATTTTCCCACAATAACTTGTGGAGCAGGTTTTTCAGAAACACATCCAATTCTTGATTAGAAAATGGTCAGTGATGGAGAACCCACCACAACTTGGTAAATTGTTAACTATCCTCAATGTTAAAAATGTATGCTTTATTTCCAGTCTGAATTTGTCTAGTTTTCACTTTCAGCTGCTAGATCGAGTTCTACCTTTCTCTACTAGACTGAAGAGCCCATTATTAAATATTTGTTCCCCATGTAGGTACTTATTGACTAATTAACTCACCCCTTAACCTTCTTTTTGTTAAACTAAGATTGAGCTCCTTGAGTCTATCGCTATAGGGCAAGTTTTCTAATCCTTCAATCCTGAGGAATCCCAATGACGTTAGTAGGTTTTCTTACAGTAGTATATTCTACTCTCAGCAATAAGTGTTTGCTTCTAAGACTGAGCTCTTATTATGCAAGATTCCTAACTCATTTATGGCAAATAGGTGTGGACATGGATTACTCATGATGAGATTTTAGGATGCGATTGGGAAGAGACGACATACACCTCTCTGCCCAGTTAATGTCACAGTGTTTTTGAAGAATGAAGCAAATGTTACCAGCTTCAGCAGTGAAATGGCTTAAGAGTGTTCCTATCCACAACACATTTATCCATTCCAGTACAAATGTTGGATCTGCTTCATATTAACTTAAATTTAACAAAAGTTCATAACTTTAAGATTTGTATAAAATAACTGGGTTTGTGAGACATTTATTGGCTGGTATTACAATTTTTTATGATTAAACTTGCTCGAACTGTAAATATTTTTGTTTTAAAAACTAGTTATGTCACCCCTTTTAATTTTATTTTTGTGATATGCACATTGCAAAGAACAATAGCTAAGGGGAAAGAAGGATGGGCTCGGATTAAAAGATTTTATTTTATGGGAGAGAGATTAGTTGGAACTGCTTTAGTGGTAGGATTTTTTCCAGAGGTAGAGGTCAAAGGTGAAATAGCTGTCAGGATATTTTTTCTCTTTCATATCACCTTTCTGTGACTGGAAGCAGCATTACCTTCATATATAAAGAGAAGAGAAGGATAACTACTTGGATTTTGGGCAGGATTCTGCTCTCTGTCACTTACTCAAAACACAAGTAGGGCATGTGTCTTTGAGGGCGCAATATTGTCCTTTGTTGGGATTTCATACTATAATAAAGGCCTCAATTTTACAACTTTAATGAGCTGAAATAAAGGATTACATTCTTTTAAGTGAAAAAAATTTGAACTGTTACGTATGTGGATAAGTTGTATTTACATGCACTGGAGTTCTGGTCTAAATATATTGATGGAAGTTGAGATTCCCCAAATCAAATGTCCTTTCCTAATTTCTGGATGTTGAATGGACACTGGCAGATATGTTTGTGAATGTATAGATGTTTTTAATTGAAGAGCAACAGCAAGACTTACTATGAGAGGTGCCAAATATGCAACTCATGTCCCTGGAATTCCCTTTGGAATGGCTAAAATAACACCATAGTCTTAGCAAGTATTATTGTGATGGAAGAGCATATTAGAGCCATGCCATGTGGACAGCTTTAGACAAATATGCTCTGTTCATTTAAAATTAGATACAACGGGCCTACTCTCCCTACACTAAGGACTCTTTACATTTCTCTGGCAATAAGACCACTTTCCAGCACAAGAACAGTATAAAGGGGTCTTAGTGTAAATGAACATCAGGCCCAATATAGCTAAAGTTGAAGTCTTGAGTGTCACAAGAGCAAGGTGCCTACCACATTTCGAAGCACAAAGCACCTGCCTTTCTTAGATAGTTCATAAGCATTTCCACATTGGTGTCTGGTCCTCATGGCTGCCCCAGCCTCATTTTCTTTTTTAAGATCAGCTACCACGCACATTTGAGTGAGCTACTAACTCCTGTCTGACTGCAGAAATTACTGAAAACATGCAAAATGGCTGCTATGCGCATCATTTACAATTAACACATGATGCTGCGTTTTGCAGACTATCAGGAAGATCTGAGTTCTGTGCCTATTTTCCAGGAAAGAGAACCTGCCATCTTATAACCATTCTGCTTGCAGGTTAAGGGAGCCTGTCAGGTGGATTGTGCTGATAGAAACCAGGAGCTTTTCCTCCCACTTCATGAGTCAGTTTCTTGTTCTGGATACCCCATCCCCCAAAAGACTACTTGCTAGTTTAGGAAACCACAGCTGTATTTTCCATGTAGATTAGGTCTGAAACCCTTAACACTTTTCTTTCTTGGAAACTAGCATGTTTAAATGCCCATATCTCCCAGCAAGATAGTTCTGAAGTGACTTCTGTCTCTTTTACCATGTTACTGGAGCAAAGTGGAGTATGAATGGAGCTGTAAGGTATGTTTCTGCAAAGGAGGAGAAGACCACGGAAATTATAGCAACCCATAAAGTTGGATGCCTGTTAACGGGCAGTTAGAAGCAGCAGCTCATATTCCTAAATGGTGGGCATGCTTGCTGAAACTGATATTATCCAGGATGCTGTCTTCTTTAAATTAGGATCTTTAACAGATGAATACGGTCAAGAACAAGCACTCAAGCCAAACATAGTATTAACGTGTCACTCTGTATAATAAATACATGACTTACTGTACAAAGAAATATAGTTGAATGGCTTTGGCCTTGTCCAAGACTTATTTATTACAAGTCTAAATATAAGTCCCTGTGACAATGAATTGTGTAATTTCTACAAGACAAAAAACGGCACACTCTCTTAGCTACAGAAAGATAGGTAGACAGACAGAAGCTTCCACTTAGTGCTTTATTGGCTGCCAGCCATTCTCTGAATGGGGGTTATTATGAAAAAAAATGAGTACATAACTTTAATAAGGTTCACTACAGATTGCTGCCTGATAAACACAGATCTTAACAATAACCTAAACTGGGTCTAACTCCTTCTACTGGGAACACGTGTTATTCTAAGAGATGTACATCACATACTTGTTGTATGTAGGTGAAGAGATTAGAGAGAATAGTGGCATGTGAAAATATGTATGATATGAACTATTCACAGAATATATCATGTCTCAAAGTATTGGAGATATCAGCCTTGGTCTTGATTCACTTGTCTGTACTGGGGATGGGATTCACAAGAGGTTGCCCACAAAGATGGGCAACTATAATTAGGGTCCTATCAAATTCACAGTCCATTTTGGTCAATTTCACTGTCATAAGATTTTAAAAATTGTAAATTTCATGATTTCAGCTATTGTAGGGGTCCTGACCCAAAAAGGAGGTGTGGGCGAGTGGGGGATCACAAAGGGGCTTGCGGTACTGCTACCCTCACTTCTGTGCTGCTGTTGGTGGCAGCACTGCCGTCAGAGCTGGGCACCTGGAGAGTGAAGTCTGCTGGCTGGGAGCCCAGCTCTGAAGACAGAGCCTCTGCCACCCTCTTGCCACCCTTACTTTTACGCTGCTGCTGGCAGAGCGCTGCCTTCAGAGCTGGGCACCCAGTCAACTGCTGCTGCTCTTCAGTCTCCCACCTCTGAAGGCAGTGCAGAAATAAGGTTAGAAATAATACCACCTCTCTGCAACTCCCTTTTGGGTCAGGACCCCCGATTTGAGAAATCTGAAATCCGGTCTCCCATCCTGTTAAATCTGTATAGTGTAGGGTAAAAGCACACAAAAGACCAGATTTCATGGTCCCGGACACATTTTACAGGGCTGTGAATTTGGTAGGGCCCTAACTATAATCTATGGATAGGGCTTAATACAAGCCCCCAAAGAAGAGACTTTTCAGGCATGTGTTTAAACTAATGCAGTGTTTTCCCAAAAACTGAATGGTGACACCCTTGAGGGTCAATGAAATCAATCCCACAGTATATTGTTTGAGACTTACACATCTTGACATTTAAAGTATCACTGGCCTCTGAGTAGGCACCCATTGAAATTAATGGGGGCAGGTCACACCTCGTAGCTATTGTTTTAGGCTCTCCACAAACTAAGGGAAACATGCAGCAGCAGCTTACACTTGATTCACACTTTGAACATTCACAACAGTTGGAACCTTACAAAACCATGGAAGCTGAAGCTCTGAAGAACTGGTATGTCTACCCATCTCCCAACTAATCATTCATATCCTTCCCGAGAGGTATGACCCACACTTTGAGAAATTTCAAAATAGTGTATCTTCTGAGCATCCTGGAAAGGTTCCTCCATGGCTAGCAAATCTAATGTTTTGATCTGTGCTTGCTGGAGCTAGGCCTATAAGACAGAGCTAGGTGTGAGGGTGTCTTGTATTTCTATAATGTTAATTATATCAGCCTTTCCATATGGGTAAAGATTCTGCCATTTCCCATTACTGTGATACAGTTGTTGCTTGCAGTTGTCTTGTAAGTTGCAGATTATGGCTGCCCTGTTAACTTAGGGCTGCCAGGTACCTTTCCCTAGATAATCACCAGTATCAGAAAAGATGAAAAACTGTTCCCCTTCTCTACTTGCTTCACCCCACTTCAGGGTGGTTTGAACTACAAACCTTACTGACAGTTGGAACCACTTAAATGTTAACATACTAAGCACAGGTATTTCCTCTACCCACCCTTCTTTTCTTAACATAAACAAAGCTATGGCATGCTGTAAATTGCATGAATGCAACATTAAGGTTGCATATTTTAAAATAACAAAAAATTAAGTAATACAAAAGAAAGTTCCCACAGCAATGCTTCCTTTTGCATATATTTGGTATTTCATATCCTGTTTTTGTGGTTAAGTCTGTAGCTTAATATGTTATTACTGTCTGGATCACAACATACGAGGCCACAAAACATGTGGCCAAGTTAACACTGCTATTGAAACCCTTTGTGTTTTGTGACAAAGCTCCAAGTCTGTAGTTGTGGGTCCTGCGCTTCCTGGCAGATTTAGGGGCCTCAGAAACTCATCTAGGCCCCAGAGTGACCTCCCTTTCTCAGTATAATTGGCAAGAGTCACCACCTAGTGAGTTACCTTCATCACAGGCCAGTATGGAAGATGGAAAAAGGAGGAGCCCAGGCCCGCCCTCTACTCCGGACTCCAGCCCAGGGACCCTAATAGTATCAGCTAAGATGGCTGACCTTTTAGGCACAAAACACAATACAATTCCCTGGGCTACTTCCCCACAGCAGTCCCCGCTTCTTCAAACTCCACTTCACCCTTACCTCAGGGCCTCCTTCCTTTTGGATGATATGTTGTCCACCACTCAGTCTCACCAACAGCACAACTTCCTTCCACAGCTCCTGACACCCACACCCACCTGAATAACTGGGAGGTTTTTATCTGGTTTCAGCCAGTCCCTGATTGGCTTCAGGTGTCCCAATTAGGCTAGCTGTTTCTACTCCTTTCTAGAAGGTTCTTAATTGGCCCCAGGTGTCTTGATTGGCCTGGAGTAGCCTTTGTTTGGCTATCCAGGGAACAGGGACCTGCACATCCTGAGACTAATATACCTGCCTTCCAGCACTCTCTTATATCCTTCTGGTCTGACTCCGTCACAGTTTCCTTTCTTTGTAATATTAAAACTATTTTGTGAGATTTTAGTAAGGCAGAAAATATCATAATGCTTCTATATAAATCCGTGGCATGCCCACACTTTGAATAATTCAATTCTAGACATCCTGTCTCAGAAAAGATAACAGAATAGGAAAAGGTATAAATAAGGGCCACCAAAATGATTAGGAGTACGGTACAGCTTCCATACAAGGAGACATTAAAAAGACTGGGACTGTTCAGCTCAGAAAAGAGACAACTATTGAAGGATATGATAGATGTCTATAAAATCATGAATGATGTGAAGAAGTGTTATTTACCCCTTCACATAATAGAAGAACCAAGCTTCACCCAATGAAACTAATAGGCAGCAGGTTTATAACAGACATAAAGAAGTACTTCTTTACGCAACACAGCCAGCCAGTGAAATTTATTGCCAGGGCATGTTGTGAAGTCCAAAATTATAACTGGGTTCAAAAAAGAATTCAGTAAGTTTACGGAGGATAGGTCCATCAGAACAGTCAGGGACTCAATCCCATGCTTTGGGTGTACTTAAACCTCGGACTGCTAGAAGCTGGGATTGGACAATGGGGGATAGATCACATGATAATTGCCCTGTTCTGTTCATTACCTCTGAAGCATCTGGCATTGGTCACTGACAGAAGACAGGAGACTGTGCTAGACAGACCAGTGATCTGACCCAGTCTGGCCATTCTTATATTTGTCAGACTCCACATGGACTCATATCACCTTGTGAGTGGAAAGCAAATAGACCTGTAAGTGATTCTTGAATGACCTTGACTATGATCAGGTCATTAGAAGCTATGCTTAATTTACTTAGATTAATTTACTCAGCTATGATAATAACAAAGCTATTCCTCACTGAAAGTTTTAATTTTAGTCAACTGAAAGAACAGTTAGAGTGACTAACATTTCCGCCTAAATATTCTTGCTCTCTGATGTATTTGGGACAGGCTGCAAAAGGGTAATAGGTTTTGGAGTGTTTTCATTCCAGAGAACTTAAGCATAACTAACAAACCAACACAATATAAAATAAATGAGTAATATGCAGTTTATTGCAACCATGAATGCAATTTATGTATTGTCAAGTACAATTTTATCTGTGTGTTGATTTGCTTTATTACTACTCCAGCAATTGTCATATACAGTAATTTAAATCTGGACCCCCAAAGCCTCATTTAATAAAAATATAATTATAAGGAAAAGTCATACTTTCCATATTGTTTTCAGAGAAAAACATGCACAGAGAATAGCTTAAGGGAAAAGTCCTACTTGATGGTACACTTTGCAATCATCTCAATTACCACATACATTTGACAGTTCACAGCAACAGATAGAGAGGAGACAGCAGGAGAAAATGCTAAAAGTTTGCAAAAAGTGTTTGCTTTGTTTGTTTTTAGGGGTTGTTGAGTAATCTAATTTCTGGAAATAAGGAGACACTGTTGACAATGTTATTTTGTTTTTTCTTAACTCTGGAAGTTAGAAATACAAGTGCCAGCAAACACCTGGCATAATGAAAATGTACTTTGTTAGTTGCATTCATTTTTCTCTAAGCACAGTTGGATTCATCATTACATTAACTCTGGCTTTATGAAAGTGTAATTCCAGCTGAGTAAGACAGTGCTGAAACCAGCTCCATGACTTAATACCCAAGTTATCTTGTCAACATCTACATGACATTTTTAACGGAGAACAAAATAATTGTTTTTCCAGATAAAGTAGTTTACAGGATCTCATTATTTCCACAATTTAGATTATGCAATGAAGTTTACAAGCCTCTGTCTTTAAAAGTGCTTAGTTTCATATGCAATCATTTATTTTTAAATGACTGACAAAGAGTAACATTTTAAAGGTCAAACAAGAAACAAAAGCTGTTTCTTTAAATAATTTGGAAAGCAATTTTATTATTCAAACGAGTCAAAGGAAAATGATGGCAAATAATGGAGTTTATTACATTTTTGTTACCTAATAAAATGTATTTGTGAGTGCTAACTTCTGCCTCATATTGGATTGCCACCATTGATTGTTACAGCTGTTAGAACTGTGTACTCTAATTCAGTGGCTCTCAGTCTTTGTGGACTACTGTATCCCTTTCCAAAATCTGATTTGTCTTGCACATTCCCAAGTTTCACCTCACTTAAAAACTACTTGCTTAAAAAATCAGACATAAAAATAGAAAACTGAAAAATGGGTTACTTCCTCATTTTTACCCTAAAATTATAAAATCAATTGGAATATAAACATTGTACTTACGTTTCAGTGCATAGAGCAGTATAAACAAGTCATTGTCTGTATGAAATTTTAGTTTCCACTGACTTCACTAGTGCTTTTTAGGTAGCCTATTGTAAAACTAGGCAAATATCTAGATGAGTTGATGTACCCCCTGGAAGACCTCTGTGTACCCCCAGGGATATATGTACCCCTGGTTGAGAACCATTGCTCTAATTTTCATTGCTTCTTTTATATTTATACATTTTTGGGTGTCCTTATATTAGTAACCTCCTATGATGTGCACTGAATTGAACTGTTGATTATTTGGGGGTGAAAGTGAAAGTTACTTTTAAGCGCTATTTTATTTTTAAACAGGCAATGGCTGTCACACCCAACAGTGGCCAACTTGTGTGCAGGAAAACAGAAGTCAGTGCAAGATGAGTTGGGTGGGGAGTAGGAATGACAATAAAGAGTGTCAAGTCACATAGAGTTGAGTAAGTGGCATTCTTTCTTTACCAATTACAAAGATGTTACACTCAGGTGAAGTAAATCTACACAGGCAAAAAAAAAAAAAAGAAGTCCAAGGAATCAGATGCCATGTGCTTTGCAGAAATGTCTTGCATTTCTTTTTGGTATGTCTCTAAAGGGTTTTCAGTGACAATTCCAAACAGTAAGCTCCTTGGAGGGTCTGACAGGAAGAACACTGCAATTCAACCTTATGCTTGGGGAAGGACACACAGGTGTTTTGTTGGAACACTTAGCCTAAAACCTGCATTATGATTATGCTGGTTTTGGAATCTTTCTGGAGAAAGAGATCTGACAACAGTCCTGGGCTTTGTTTAGATAATTTAATCCACATTCCTCTGGCTGCTGACAGGAAGAGACCATGTTTTGCTTAACTCCAAATTCCTTTCACAGAATCAGAGACAAGATGGTAGGGAACAGCAGATGGACAGTTTCCCTTATCTAGCACAGTTAAAAACTTTGTACAGATAGGAGATGTGTTTAATCCTGATTTCCCATCCTCCCTGACACCAAAAAATAGCTTTATTTCTGTTCTACAACATACATCAAAGTTAGAAATCTCTAACAAAACAAATGACAGTCATTACTGAGGTCTTACAGGCACAGAAAAAAACATTCAACTGGCAGTCTGACCATGTCAGATATTCAGCATCCTTAACTCTCACTGACACAAATGAGAGTTTGAAAGCACGCAGTACCTCAGAAGACTAGGCCCTTAACCACACACACAGGAGTTTACACATCAGAAGTCATTTTCATGCAGTGTTCTGAGATTTATCTTGAACCTTTGCAAAAAACTAGCATTATTAATTCAGGGCCAAATTCAAATCTTAGCTGTGTAGCACACGCATTTCTACATAGCTCAAATTACTACTATTGTACTGATACATGCAGATGCTGAGTAACAGATTTTTTCGAGGTGCATGGCAAAGGGAGCTTTCTTTAATTAATGTATTTATTTAAGATAAGTCATCAGCTCTAAGTATACTAATATTAAATACACTTTAAGTATTATAGACAGGGCTGGTATGTTGTTTTGTCCATGTTAAAAAATTCTGGCTGCTTTTTCTTTAAAAAATTACCTGTCCATCTGTAATTTGCCCCACTTGTGTGTATGTATTATAATACAGTCTTCGATTACACAATCACACATTATTTTTCCACAACTTCTCTGCCTCATTCAACACACAGGATGGACCTGTTGTCAGGATGAATCAGAGTGTTGTAGTAAAGGAGGCTTCCTGCATCATTTGGTGTGAAAGTTGGAAAGCGCGTAGTGAATGAGGCAGGGGATTACAGGAAGAGAAGGGAGGGTCCCATGGTTTAGGCAGCTATATACGGCCCTGGAGAACCGGATTCTACCCCTTACTCAGAGTTCATGTGTGATACTAGTAAAATGATATTAACTTTTCACAAGTGGTCACGAATTGTATGTCGCTCAGTTTCTTTGTGCTCAACTTTAAACAGCGCACTCTGATTCGTAGGAGTTTTGGGTGCTCACAACTGCAACTGAAGTCTTGCAAGCTCTGCTCTGAGTTTCTAAATTTCTAAAGCTTAAGAGCTTTATAATGCTAAGCACTCTAACAAATCAGGTCCTAGGGTGCCTCGAAGTTGGCACCCAAAAAAAGTCAATACCTTTTTACCATTATGCAGGAGATTCAGATTGGATCATTGTGATGGATTTCTTTGGCCTATCAATCCAGTTTGGATGATTTATGTTATTATAGACACATCACACAACAAAAACACAAACCCTGGAACCTATCCTTGCAACAAAGCCCAGTGCCCACTTTGTCCACATATCTATTCAAGTGAAATCATCATAGGATCTAATAACATCAGCCACACCATCAGAGGCTCGTTCATCTGCACTTCTACCAATGTGATATATGCCATCATGTGCCGGCAGTGCCCCTCTGCCATGTACATTGACCAAACCAGACAGTCTCTATGAAAAAGACTAAATGGACACAAATCTGACATCAGGAATGATAACATTCAAAACCCAATAGAAGAACACTGCAATCTCTCTGATCACTCATTAACAGATTTAAAAATCGCAATTCTTCAACAAAAAAACTTCAAAACCAGACTCCAACAAGAAACTGCTGAACTGGAATTAATTTGAAAACTGGAGACCATTAAATTAGGCTTGAATAAAAACTGGGAGTGGCTGGGTCATTACACAAACTGAAATCTGCTTCCCCATGCTAAAGTTTCCCCTACTGTTACTCACACCTTCTTGTCAGCTGTTTGATATGAGCCATCCTGATTATCATTACAAAAGTTTTTTTTCCCTGCTGATAATAGCTCTTCTTAATTGATTAGTCTCTTAGAATTGGTATGGCAACCTCCACCTTTTCATGTTCATGATATATACATATATACACACACCTGATGAAGGAGGTTTTAGTGCACGAAAGCTTATGCCCCCCAAAATTTATTAGTCTCTAAGGGGCCACAAGTACTCCTCCTTTCTGCAGATACAGACTAACATGGCTACCAGTCTGAAACCAGCCAGAAGGCTGTCATCCTCATCTTCCAAATGTGGGTCAGTTCATAGCTAGGCATGGGTTGGGGGGGACTCCTGATGGCAGAATGGTAAACAATTCCTCTCACAATCTCTAGGAAGAGATCGATTTGATTTTAGAGTGAGCTGCCATGCTGACCTTGCAAGAAGAGACAGATGGGCATCTAACAGGAAACAAGCTAGTAGAAAGAGACTGAAGTTTGTCCTGAATGGGCTGCCACAGAGTTGCAAAATACCCTAACAAGCAGGTTGGTACAATTATCTTAATGAGAGAGGTGAAAAAGAACGGCCCAGTAACTGGGCTATTATTTATTTAGATATGGCCCTTATAACTATAGTATGGGAGTGCCACACAGTTAATTAATCTCACAATAATCCTGTGAGGCCACGATGTATTATCTCCATTTTATAGATGGGGATCTGAAGCACACAGAGATAGATTTTTGTAAAGAAATGCAGGAAGTTGGTGGCAGAGCTGCGGATTGAACCTAGGGCTCCCAACTCCTACTCCAATGACTTAACCACAGGAACATCCTTCCAAGGTCACTAGAGGAGGTAGAGCAGAAATTCATGCATTCAGGAAGAGAGGCAATAAGAAGATTTATTTCCATGGATAAAGGCCACTCTCTATTAATACAGAGAAGGGTAACAATAAACAGGCAAGTAAAATTTGAAAAGCATTAGCATTGGCGGACTTATGACATTTGAATCTTGATTGAAAATGATTGCAGTGACAGGCATGACATTTCCTTTCCCCACTTTTCAGCTCTTTTTTTAATGCTGTCTCATATACTGAAAGCAATAACATTTAAAACTACAGGCACATAACATTTTTTAAGCCTGATATGCAATAAGAAAAAAAAAACACCTTGCCATTTTAGCTAACAGCTTCATATGCACAAATTGCTGTAAAGCATTCATACTATATCTTTAATTAGCTCCTAAAACCATGAAGTATCAAACACAAGACTTAAAGCTAAACCACAGAATCAAAGAACGCGCTCCCACAGCTGTTCAAATCCGAAGTCGGGACTTGCTCTCCCATTAGAAGTAATGTATAGTTTGCAGAGGCAGTGAAAACTGTACACCATCTTCAGTAATTTACTTACTAAAGCCACTTACCAAATGTTCATAAGCATGCCTACCGCAAGTGCACAATGCTGCTCTGAAACCCACCTGCCTAAATTTGTGGGGTCCAAATACAATTTACCAAAATAAATGAATAAAACACATCAAATATCTGTTGGCACGCTACAAAGAAAGGGTACAATTAAGAGTGTACTTTTAGTATTCAGAAATAAAATATAAAGGTGCCAGTGCTCTTTCTTATCAAATTTTGCTGTCTAGGGTTTTAGAGATGCAGATGACATTCCTTGCTTGCACTCTAAACAGTTGGGAAAATTTACAAATTAATCACTTTCATTCTTACAATACTTATGGGAAAACAGAACGTTACTTCTCCATTTAAGCAAATTTGTTTTAGCAACAGTATTTTGTTGTCTTTTCCGTACCCACCAACACTGCCTGATGTCTTCCCTATAGTACCTAAAATAATAAGCAGAGTTATTTTTGGCACAAAAGGAACTACATGGTATTTTACTTCATTTTAACTGTGTTCAAGCTTGGAGAATGATGGTTCAGCATTTGTACAAGATTCAAGTGAAGTGCTTTAAATAGCAACCTGTTTGGAGCGGTAAAGAGAATTAATTAAAACAGAGTTATTCAAAGACATTGGCTGTGCACTTTATAAGTTATCACAATCCTGTGGCATTGTGTTTTATTATTGCTGGGTTTTGGTTTGCTGTTCTCTGGTGGTGATACTTGGCTATCTACATAGAACATTTAAGCAATACAAATCCAGTACACAGCTACACAGCAAAGAACAGTCTAGCTTTTTTGTTTTCTAAAGGAGCTTTTTGAGTAATCCATGAAAAAGTCACAAAACCATATTTTAAAATCTAAAATGGCACCATCAAGTTAAAAATCAGGGGCAGATCCTCAGTTGGTGTAATTTAATGCAGCTCCATTGACTTCAAAGGTATGCTGATTAATATCAACAAGAATCTGGCTCCATATGTTTAAAAACTAAGGATGGGATTTTCAAAAGCACACATCTTTGGCCTAACTTTGTCCCCCTGAAGCAATGGGAGTATTACCATTGGATTCAATAAAAGCGATGTAAGACTGTCCTGAGTGCTTTTGAAAATCATGTACTAAGGGTTTGCCTCTAAGTGAAAACTGAATGGGAGAACCACAGTGGTATGATTATGTTGTAGACAAGCCCATTCCTGTCATGGGTCATACACAAGGTCTTACAATATTAACAAAGAAATAATTTCACTGTTATAATTTACTTTTCACTATTAATATTGTTTGTTTATCTTTGCACTTCTCACCTCTTGACCAATAAAAATAGACTACTCACTTTCAACTTCCAATAGCCAGCTTCCAATCACTTACACATGCCTGTGCTCGTTAATCGGTATGGAAACATAGGGGGTGTTCTTTCACTATTTTTTTTTTTTAAAGAAACATGTTCCCATTGGAATTCCCCCTCCCCACTAAAAGTCATAAAATGTTTCAATGATTTTAGGATTATTAAGTTTACAAAATCTAAAATTTAGGCCCAATTGGATGTGATAGTGTTTCTTTAATTTTCCCAAATGTATTATAAAGTAAAACATATTGTACCCTCTGACCAATCCAAACGCATCACTGACCTTCAAAACGTATATTAAAATTACCTAGATGAAAAATGCAAAATCAGAAATATAAAAGATCTACAGTGTAAGGTTATCAAATCCATTCTCCTTTGAGTTTGAGTTCAATTGCATAAAAATAAACTTCTGTACTTTCATTCTAGTAAAAAAAAAAAATGGGGGGGAGAGGTCACCAAGTTTGTTTGTAAAGGAGGGAATTTTCAGAAGAGCCAGAATAACTCAGGTACACAAATCTCATTGTCACTCCATGGTACTTGCAATACTGAAGTCATTTGAAAATTCTACCCTAAAATGTTAAACGTTAATGAGGGATAGATACAGCTGAATGAAGTGTAAACCATTTTTATTCTTTAATTAACAATAAGACACCATCAACATTGCCAAGCCCCAGTGTTCACAAATCATGAATCCATTCTGTTCCCCATCTCCTCAAAACGGACCCAAAAATCATGCAATTGTAGAAAATATATATTGCTGATTAAGGGAGGGATTATCTTCTAGTTTTTGGCCTTTAAAGAACACTTGGGTCACATTTTCAAGCATTTCTCTTCATTACAGCAAGACATTTTATTTTAACAAAAGACATGGTTCTCATGTAACCATATAACTCCAGGATTTATGAAAAACAAAAAATATTGTGAAAACTAGGAACAGTATAAACTAACTGGCCATAGGTTCCCCTCTGTGAGATCTGCAGAGGATAAGATTTGTTACAGCCTCTCAGCTATAAAGCCTTGCCTTTTTCACTCCAGCTGCAACAGTTCATGCTTTTCACTCTGAAGGTCTCCAGTTCAGCCCATGTTGTGTTGGGCAAGATGGTAGCCGCCACAACTGGACTATTCTCATTTGTCGGAGAAAACTTCTGATATGAAGATGATGTCTACCTTTTTGTACTCCCTCCCACCTTTTCAACACAAAAATGTTCAGACCTTCTGATGTACTAGATTAGCTCGAAGAAGCAACAAAATGAAAAACCCCTATAGGAATGACTGCAGACTGCTCCCTCCCTACACCCTAATTTTTACAGCAGGTGTTGCTTCTCGGTGCATATATTTGGTAATATAAATATGAAACAATAAGCAGCCCAGGACATAGAAATAATGCAAATACCACTTAATGTGGCTACTTAGGATTGAATTCTGAAAGGAATGTGAAGAACATCCATTTAAGAAATAGAAGAACTTGTGAATATTCAGAGATTCCAGTCAACCTCTTTGCAAATTGACCCTGGAGAAAATGCTGACTCACCTTAAAATCAAAACTCATTCAAAAATTAATGCCATTAGTGAACATTTTAAGAGTAGGGAAATACTTTTGCTATATTTCTGAGTCCTTGAATATTTCAAGTTGATAACTTTCAATGGGTGGCCTTATCCATTTCGTGTGAGTCAAAATCTGCTTTACTGACAAATTTTTAAAAAAGGGAAAGATGGTAATTTATGAAATAATACTGAGATTTCATCTCTCACCTAATCACACAGGAAACAGCAGTATAATGTGCTACTGATTTAAACAATGTGCATTCCGATTTTAAAACAAAATGCAAAAATATTTGGATTCATCTTCTAGCAGCTAACTTGCACTGTGATGGACAAAACCAGAGCAAATGCTAAAAAAACCTCTCTGTGTCCTGGGATATGGGGTTAATTCAGTCTACCAAAATAGTAAACTCTATGACCTTAGGAGCACCCTGCTGAGTCAATCTGACGCCAGATGCTGCTACTCTGTATGAACATGCTGTATAACTACTGCTGGGTCATATTAGCAGGTAGTTGTTAATTTCAGCCAGGGTATAAGGAGGGATGGAGCATCCACCTGGGCAGAGAGAACGATGATGAAATAAAGCAGAAGCCAAAACTGGGGAGAAAATTTACAATTATGTTTATTTTTCCTCTTTAATTTCCAATAAAGCCAAACTTAGAAAAGGATTATATATAATTTGGACTATATACAGTTTGTGCATATTCTGTTCAGAGCATGGTGGGATCTTCTCCTGATTACACCCAGTATCTTTATTTCTTTAGGTAATGTATTTAATTATAATAGTAACTTCATTTTTTAATATTGCACAGAAAATAGAACCAGACTGTTAATGTATTTCAGAAAATGTAGGTTTTGTGTTAATCATGGCCACTTCTGCACAAAGTTAGCTAACGTGAACTAGGTATCTCCCTTTCTGGTAAGGTACATGCGAAGGCGAGTCCAAATGAGTTACTAAAGATTTCTCACTGTTTAATTCACCATACACCATTTTCTTCTATGGGCCCCACAGATAGTCATTATGAAACTGGACGGACGTTACAGCTGCTTTTACTGGTCAGGAGGAGAGATCAAAAAGCAGCTATGCATTGCCCATACCACCCCGGCACTGTACAGCACTCTCCATTATAAGCTTGAATTTCATCAACCCAGAAAGAGAGAGACACTAAGACACTTGTTCCTGAACCCGAGCCGTTTTTCTGCACCTCCCAACACTACTGCAAAGCCACCAAACCAACCAACTATAATTCTGCGGTTGGCAAGAAATACAAATTTGCTAGAAACCCCTTGCAAATGAAACCCAGCTGAAGTCTGGTTTAAGCAGTATACCAGATGTCTGCTGCACTGTGTGGCTTTGATAGATTAAATTGAGCATAAGAAAGAGATGAAATATTTATGAAAATTAAATTTGTAGGATGCATGTCAGTAAGCCTGAGAAACACTTTTTCAAATGACGACAGGAAACCACATTTTTCACCCAAACAGGTTAGGTTATAGCACTCGTATTCACATGAGCCTCTGAAACACTTATGTTTCATGCAAGCTGCTGAGCTTTTATTCAAACCATGCATTCCAGAAACAACAATGAGAAAGACTCTCATTCTAGTATATCAAGTATTTCAAAACTACACGTATAAATGAAATTTTATGCACTACTTCCCTGCTTGCATCCTCCCTTTTTTGCACAAAAGTTTAGTATTTTGGAGACCGGCACCCTGTCAAAATCACGTAAGGTATTACTCATGCTGCGAACTGTACATTTGACATCCAGTATCAATGGAATGAAAAAAATGAACTACTGTAAATTTAATGGAACATCATTAATTAAGCAGCTAATCTGATCAAAATGCATACACTTGACTTTCAGATGCTCTCTTCTTTAAATGTAATAAAATTTTCATTAAGCGACTTCGTAAAAGTACCCATGAAACCAAAAGAGAATATTGGGAATGGGTACAATGACAAAAATACAACATTAATTTAAATAAAATCTGGGACTAAGTGACTTAGAGGATTGATAATTGCCTATGGACCTTTTTAACTTTAGAACACCTTTGCAAAGATTTACCACCAATTGCTTAATGGTGGCCTATTTGAGATGAGCATGATGGTATCAGTTAATTTCCCAATAGAAAACATTCACATCAAAGGCCAATAGAACTGGCAGTTCTATATGGTCTGAGTCCTGCCTATCTCAGCACACTCTCTCTACCTATGCTAAGTGTTGTCAGTGAAGATGAACAATAGCTCATTTATTAATGGCCCGGATTTGAACTCTTTCGGACATTCTTGCTAGAAGGTCTTCAGCGGTGCAATTCGCTTCCCCTACTATTGGATTGAAAAAACCCCAACTTTTTGACCTTCATTGTACAGTATGCTGGTTATTTCTTCCCTGAGATTTGTGCTTGAGTTCTGTCTTAACTGAATTAAATATCCACAAAGATTAACTCCCCAAGTATAATAGCAGTTGATGTTATCTGTGGGGAGTTAATTTTTGTGCCTATTTAGAAATCTGTTATTTTGAAAAGTTTGCTTGGTATAAATGTCCAGGTGCTGAGGCAATGGGTAGAGTTTTATTAATAAAAAATAAGATAGGAAATCAAGTAAAAACCATGGATTGAAAGGGGGAATGTACACAGAACTATCCTCTAAGTGGTCCTTTATATCTAAGGCACATTAAGCAGACAGTATGGGTAAATGTGCACTGACACTGCTAATATTATACCTATTTGGTGGATTAACAGAGGGCTGCAGTTTCCAAGGCGGTCAGTCCAGTACTTTTCCAAAGAAATTAACGGGCTCTGACCTCAGTGAACTAGAAATACATAAAAATCAAACCTTTGCCACTGAAATTGTAACAGCACATGTACTGTAAAATCTCCTTCTGTTGATTTTTACTGTGTATCTGGCCATTGGGTGAACTTGGCCAAAGGAACAACTGCGCAGTTCTCTCCCCAAGAGAACAGCTATTTATATCAAGAAACACAGTAGGCAACATACTCTGTATTTTTCCAATCTCTTTCAAAAGAAAGGTACAAATGTTTAATTCTCTTTTGATGTAAAAAGAACAGGATGCTTTTATTCTGCAACACCAAGCGTGTCAGGATTCAGCACAGTAAGAATAATATGCATTCATACTGCACATTTTCCATTCTATTTGCATTAACACTTTGTGGTTAAGGCAATATTGTAATAAATTGCTGATACATCATCCCGGCTATTCTCATGATATCATACCTGCTCCATAGTCCTACTAATATGTCACAGGAATCGAAATGATGCTTTATAGTATGCAACGTTGAATGCTGAAATGTGCTAAACAGTTGTGAATAGAAGCCAGCAAGCAAACTCATTTGGTTTCTTTGCCCAAACACAGGATGCTCTTGATAAGCAGCTTCAAAATAACAACACAATAAAAAAGGTCTTTAAATAGACTATCCAAATACTGTGGTTAGAAATGAGCACCAGATAATAGGCATTACATTCATCACCTTAATTAATTTCATACTAGTCATATCAAATAATTTAGTCTTAATATAAAAATTTACAAGTTCAAGTAATGTCGATATTTTCACTGTAAAAATGAAAAAAAAAAAGATACCACATGTATGCCTTTGCATTGTCTTCAGTGAACTGTTTTCAGGATAACACCTATATTTAATATAATGAAGAAAGCAAGAAAGAGTTGAGATGCAAAAATTTTGCCATTTCCCCTCTAGGTGAAGTGCAGTGGAGATCAGATTTCGAGCATCTGTGATGCTCACCACAAGTTGCTTTTACTGCCGATTAATAGCTGGAGATTAATAGATGGGAATGCCACATAATAGCTGTAGTATAAAACTCTTAAACACACAACCATGGTTATGTATTTAACAGCTGTGTCAGCCTTAACTGTTGAAACTTCCAATATATTTTGCCATATGGTAACCAGGATCATTTTACACTTTGAAATTATTACTTTAAATGCATGTCATATAAATATACTGCATATCTACTTCTAAAGCAATATATTCTAGGGACCAATTATCCTCATGTTCCTTGATTCATCCTTCAGCTTTCAGGTTACTGAATAAAGTTGACTTGCGTATCATGACTAAGAGTTTCTGGGTTTTCAACCAGGGAGTTTTACAATACACTGACTATGAACAAATATTATAGTTTGGGAGGAGGAAGACTGGAACTTTGCCAAACAACAGCTAGGCCAGCAGGTGAACATGAGTTTTTTGGATCAGACTGAAATATGGTCTTGCCTGCTAAACCCCTCCGGCAGTGAACTGCATGACAAGTAATTATACCAAGGAATTTTGTTGCATCAGGTTTATATATTCACCAGATTGCTATTGTAATTAACAACTGGTTTCCTATTCTAAATACATCTCTGTTGCTTTAACACACATGCAGTACAGAACTTTCAGTCCTAAAGGTGGTTCCCTTCAGACCACAGGGATAAGCGTACCAGCAGGGAGCAATGCAAGGGTAAAGCCTGGACTGCCAGTGCCTACAACATACTTGTCTCCTGCACTTTAATCTCACACTTTCACTATATTCATTTTATTTCATTTTTAAAAGCAACCCCTCCCTCCACCTGCCAATTTCTCCAGGGCTTCCAGATAATGATTCGGGACCAGAGTGCGGTATATCCTGCATGCCCAGGAAGAAAAGTAAAGCTCTTCCACATGCCCCTGTGCTGACTACCAGCATCACAGATATAAGCATGAATGAAAACAGCAACACAGCGACAGGCACCTAAGCAGGCATGGGAGTGGTAAGAACCTGGGCTCCCCTGCCACAGAGTGCTGGGGACAGTCGTACACTGTGCCAGGTACCAGAGTGATGCAAGATGCATCATCCTCTGGAGCAGAGAGAAAACCACAAGGCAGCCTGCAACTCCTCAGTCACAATCCGCTGTTTGGTCTGTTCCTGGGTCACTTCAACTATGCGTTGCCTCCTGTACGTGGGGTTTGTGACAAAGCGACTCTTTAGCCCATAACAGATCTTTATAGCTCAGCTTGCGCTGCAGTTATTTCTTACAACAGTTTTTTTTCTCTCTATAATAACGAGCTGGGTTTTGTTAGAATTATTGGGTGGCCTGCGCTTTTCCTAAAACACGAAGCTGGTTCAAGGAGAAGACTGGTCATCGTTTTTCCCTTTACAGCACAACCCTTTACTTCCCTTCAGACAGCTCAGTAAGCATTTTCTCTTCTTGGTGTCCAATTAGACCAGCTGTGTGCTCATTTTACATTCTTCAATTTTCAACCACCAAATGCAGTTCCTAAGCCTCTTTCTGAAAAGTGAAAAATTCTTGCCAAAGCAGACTCCTGAGGTTTAAACATCCACTCAAATATTTCTGTGACAGATTTTTATCAAAATTTTAAATAGCACACAGTACAAACTCCAGACAATAAGTTCAGCAGTTTGAGCTGATGAGCCGCTTTGCCCTCCAATTCAAGATGGCACTTTGTCCGTCTATAGCAAATACATAAACAAACAAATACATAAATAAATAATGTACGCCCAATGGGACAAAGTCTGCTATAGATTCATGGCACAACTGCTTCTGAAATTAGCAACAATAGCCAAAATCTGGCCCCAAATCAGACTAGCTTCCTAATACTGACACCTATTAGAGTACAGCATAATCTTCCAAGGGAAGCGGTGGAGCACCGTCTCTTGATATTAGATTGAATTAGATTGGACCAAACCTTGGGAAATACCTGGCAGGAAAGAACTCTGCCCCATCTAGATGCCGCATTGTTTATTACTTAGGCTATGGGTATGCTGCAAATGGAGGCATGGCTGCAACTCACACAGGCATACTCTCATGCTAGTGTTAATTTAGCTAGCACAGCTAAAAATAGCAGTGAAGATATGGCAGCACAAGCTTCCGCACCACCTCTGAAAGGCCCATCATAACCCTAGGTACGTACTTATGTTGCCAGCCCATGCCAGATCCATGCTGCCAGGTCTTCACTAATATTGTTACCCCACCAAGTAAATTAAAGCTACAGATGCCTATGCGAGCAGCAATCATCCCTCTGACTGAAATGCAGAGCTACTTTTAGACTGTAACTCTGTGGCTATACAGTGCCTAGCACAACAGGTCTCTGATGCAAGACCAGAGCTTCTGCAATACAAAATAAAAGTATCATCTTTATTGCACATGCCCTACTTCTATACACTTCTTTAAAGTATGTTCCCCATAAACTACCCTGAGGTTGTATTTTTTCACAACTTCAGTTGTCAACTAGCGTGTCATCTTTTCAATTTGTTAAAGACCTGGGGACAGGTCCAGCTGGGTCCAGACAAGAAGCGTGAAAAATCAGGATGGGGGTGGAGGGTAATAGGTGCCCATATAAGAAAAAGACCTAAAAATTGGGACTGTCCCTATAAAATTAGGACATCTGGTCACCTTAATCCCAGATGACAGAACAGACCCTTTTCATTGCTGCAGTAGTCTCTGCTTCCATATTTAAAGGCAGAGGGCAAATTTTCACTCCTGGAAACCTGAAGTTAAATTCTTAAATCGATATTTAGATACCTAAATAGAAATCAGCTGATTTTCAAAGGGGAAAAACAGCTCTCTTTGACTATGTGGAATTTGTGGTTGCTCAACATGGCTAAAAATAAAATCACTTGTCTAGGTGATTACATTTCTATTAAGGAGCCTAACTTACAGGCACCCATGTATGACTATTTTGGGCAGAGACTGTACAATATTTAAATAATAAAAAGACATTGCAATACAGTCTAAACCTTGGTTGCACAAGTGTTCAGGCAACACAGGAGAAGAACAGACCCCAGGCCATCACAATATGCAAGAATGTGCCAGCACCTATGCTATATGAAGGAGTGTATGCATCAAGGTCTAACTGAGGCATGGCTTGTTGGACCATTAAATAGGTTTTTGGTTAGAAGTTGAGTAGGTGAGTGAACTTGCTGTAATGAGCATGAACATGGACTGATAAAGATACCTGAGGGCACGCTACTCTTGCTCAAAGGAAAGGTAATAGCCAAACTGTCCTCCAAAAAACAACCTGGCCTGAGACAGCAAGATGGCCCCAAGCTAAGCCTGCTGCTGGTTACTAGTAATTACAAACACTGTGTAGGGATCACCAGTCAAAACAGGATTTGACTCTTATCTGGCAAAATGTGGAGACAATGTTCCAAATGTAACTCATGGTTCATAACTAGTTGTGTTTGTGATATGGTATGAGGTGGTCTCCTGCCAACACATAGAATCATAGGACTGGAAGGAACCTCAAGAGGTCATCTAGTTCAGTCCCTTGCACTCATGGCAGGATTAAATATTATCTAGCCATCCATGACAGGTGTTTGTATAACCTGCCTTAAAAATCTCCAATGATGGAGATTCCACAACCTCCCTAGGCAATTTATACCAGTGCTTAACCACTCTGACAGGAAGTTTTTCTTAATGTCCAAGCTAAACCATCCTTGCTGCAATTTAAGTCCACTGTAATTATGCTGTTGATAAGATGAATAATTCTAGATTTTTATTTTCTTTTTGATTAATTTTTATCCATTTGAAATGCCCTAATAAGATAAGCAAACTGGGACTCTTATGCTTGAAAAATGGTGTGCATATCTTTCACCAATCCACTGCAAGTTTTCTCTATTAATCTGTCCATGCCCCTAGGGATGCTTGTATCTCAGAATGTCTCTCTTCCTTGAGAGTCCACCAAACCATCAAGATTCTGTGTGTCTTTTACAAAAAGACCAAGGATCTGGCTCTGAAATATGGGCCATGTATCCAAAACCTATTAGAGGTTGCTTCAGCAAAGTTAAGTGCTTTTTTTGACAAAACTCCCATACTTTTTTCTTGTAACTCAAGAACCCCTTCTTTTCCCAAGTGTTCATCAGAGATAAAGAATAAGGACAGTTTGCATTTGTATCCCCAACTTTAAAAAGAATTGAGGAAAAATAAAATATCAGACATAACCTCATTCAGGTTCGATATTGGGCTGAACAGTTTTAATGCAGTGCTTTTAACCAAGACACATAACTGGATTTTCAAGCTTCTCCGTAACTTTACAATATTTACTCAATTACTACACAGAGTTTTAAGAAGTAAGATGGCTTCTATGCTTCATGAACAGTTTCCCCAATATAAACTGAAGATGGGTCCAAAATAGTTGTCAATAGGGGAGGTGGAACCTTGAGCTGAACTTCACCATAGTTCAAGGTGTTGGGATCCAAAGTTTCATTTAGGCTCAGTACACAGAGCAGACTCATGAAATTAATTTTCTCCTACCAATTACTACCTTTCCACCACACATTAAATCTTTGAGAGCAAATTGACTATACAAAGGTACTACTGCTGTTTTTTCTGACCATTAGATTTAACTGTATCATGTCCTATTAGAGAGCCAGGGTAAGATTCCCGAAAGCACCAAAAAAGCAAAACCAAACCCCAAATAAACAAAAATCCCCCAAAACAAACCACATGTCCAGTACTGAAGGACTGTAGGTGAGTCACAGAAAGTTTAACTGTTTAATAAACAGAAATGACTAATATATGGAGGAAGAGAAAAACCTTCCTTGTTGTGAAAATTTATTTTTATTTTTAGATGCAATACTCCGCTTACTAGCTAACTGCCACATGGTAAAAACAACCAATCAAAGGAAAAGGACCAAGACTATTTCATAAAATTATTTTCCATCTTTTCTGAAAGTATACTACTTCAAAAAAGGTATCTTGAAAGATGGCATAAAATTTATAAGGAACAACAGTGTATAAAACAAATTACAGTAAAGCACATTTATCTGTTATTAAACAAACATTTTCTCAATTATTGCACTTGCTTTCATATGCAGTGAACATTGTAAATACGGTGAAATGCATGTAGCTTCCTTATCAAACTCTCTATAATGTATAACACTATTGTGTCATTGCTGTCAATTCAATCACTATTCTTCCTTATAACAGCCTCTGCTTATTGCGTTTTCTGACTGGTAAATACTGCACTATTATAATTAGCCATATGCTTCATTTTTGCCTTTAAAAAGTGAAGTATGAAATCTATCAGTCATATTATTAAACAAACAAAATATGTTTCCTAATCCTTGTTGATTGATAAATCCTTAAATTGAGTGTAATTAAGGAACAGCCTCTTAACATTATGAAATGTTCAAAGATAAAACTATGTAACTCTATAATTAATAATCTGTACCTCTTTTAATTTAATGCATTTGTTACAAAATATCTTTGTTTTTACCCGAGCAACAAATTTCTCAAATATTGCATCCAAACTCTAATAGAAAACATCACTCGGAGCTGATATGTACTGCATCCCTAAACACATTGGCTGATTCTACAAAAAGTGTCTACTGAGAGCATCAATTGCATACTCAGGTCTAAATCAGATTAGAAAGTAATTTGGACAATTGCAGTCTCAATAAAAAACTTCTATTGTACCTCTCTGTAACTACTGTATCTCTCTGTAACTGCCCTTTGAAATTCTGTTTCCAATTCAGACATACTACTTACATATGCCATACAGGCAGTTAAAATACTGTACTTTCACAGACTGCACTGTGGTTTGGAAATTCTTACGCTGCGATTCTCCATGCTAAACTTTTCCTTTCATAATAAAACTGAATAGTTAGCTGTTATCTTTCAGCTCACCATTCTGTCATAATTACATTGCAGAACACTTTTTCTTCTTACCCTTGGTGTGCATGGAGAGTAGCACGATCAAGGAAATGTGAAGCTGCCAGTTTGATTCTTCCAGCCAACCCATTGCTGCAAGAGAGTAGTGATTCTGATTTGCCTGTGTTCTTCTGTTTCTTTTTCTTTTCTTATTTCACTGATAGTCCCCGTGCTTCGCCTCTGTGAGATCCTCAGACAAGTCTGCCAGCAAGCCTGAGAGGAGAATGTGAAAGACAAGCCTGTTACAAACTGGTTCTGTCACCACATAGACCTCAATTGATCACCTCGTGGGGAGGACAACAAAAGGGCAGCAAGGATCCCAAGCTGGAGTGGATTCCTGAGACAGGAGCATGGATTGACTGCCCACACAGAGATTTGTGTAAACTTGGAAGCTGCAGCCGGAGTCTTTAACTCCCTCTTTACTTTACACATTCAAAAAACAAAGCCATGAAAATTCATATGAAGTTCGTATCGCATTTTTCAACAAGATGTAAGCAAACCCCTCTTGTCAACGACTTATAAATTGTTTGTTTTATAAACTTAGCACTGCCTTTGGCTTGTGTTTTTAAAGTCACACCAGCATTTTCCTGGGTATTTCCAATATTAAGAGAGAAATAAAGTTTGCTCTGAAGCAATAACAGAAGACAACCAAGAAAGATAAGAAATATAGAATGTCTGTGTCTGCACACGGTGTCATTCAAAATGAAGTTTTATTCCCCGCTCTCCCCGCCCCAAACAGTGATTTACTGGAAAAATTCAATAAACAGATTTTGTAAAGGTCAGTGGATTCCTCATGTAACTGGACTCCTTTAAATTTATATAAATCACTTGAAACAACTGTAAGTATACTAATGAATTAGAAATGCATACAGATTTCATTAAATCTGTCAAATGTGTGCCATTGGTCACAGTTACAATACACGCTTTTTGTATTCTGCTAGAGCTACATAGGCTACTCTATATGTTAGAGTTCTAAATTATTGCTTTCTCCTTTTTTATACAGATAAATATTTATTTCAGTTTGTTTGTTTTTTATTTATACACAGCTGAAGTCCTGGGGACAGAGTCTTTGCTAATATAAATTAATATAGCTCCAACTGACAGATTACACCCGCTAATGATCCGCTGCCTGGTTTTGGTAAATGGAAACAGGAAGCAGATGTACAAACAATATGACGGTATCAAATATTAAAAGTTTGCAATCTTCACTTCTGAATAAAATTCAATAAAAACACTAAGTACTGAAAAGAGAGTGTAACAGGACCTCACTAATCCACACACAACAAAATTAATTGATGATCTCTAACCATCTCTCAGCAAAGATTTAATAGCTGAATACTCTAGTGAGGGCTCATATTAGTCATATGTATTTACAAATATAATACAGTATTGTACACTACTACTACAGATTGATGTATTATCATTAATAATTAAATATATTATAAATATCTAAATAAATGAGCAAAGTATATTTTGTGATGCATTTGTCTTGCTTTTTTATAGTCTTTGTTCACTTAAGACCTGATATTGCCCCACTGAAATCAATGGGAGTTTTCAGATTGATCTCGAAGGCCTAGATCCTGTCACCCATACTTGAATAGTACCTTACTCCACAAGTCATCCCACTGGAGCTCTTCAAGTAAGGGACCATCTTTTGGTTATATCCTTGTACATCACCTGGCAAAATGGAACCTAGAACCACGACTGGAGCCCGGAGATACTACAACTATACAAATAAATAATCATCAACAACAACAATGCAGTAAATGTTACTCAGTTTGAGTAAGACTAATCTGGCCCACTTCTGGCAGAAAAGACCTTGCTGGCTAATTAAAAAAATTGAATAATAAAATTGTCTGCCTCCCAGACTTCAGCGTGAGTTAATGAGATTCTACTGCATTGTATTTCTTTTTTCTTTCCATATATTTTATTATTTTAATTCTTTAGTGACTAACTACATAATACCAAACACACTGATAGGATATTTCAACCAGTCTCATCATTTTCCTTCATATAGAACCGGAAAGAACAGAAATAAAGAAACATGTATGTTTCCAGCCTCCTCACTGTCCTGAGATTCGCGGAACATTTTACACCATTTTTCATGGGAAAACCATGACCCTATCTCCTAATTTATTTTTAATATGTATGTTTTGCTTCAAAGTCATCTTTAAAGTTTCTCTCCTGAACTCACATATCAAGCACAAGTAAAGCTTGGAATAAAGGTTCATCAACTGCTGACATTTTGAGCTTGTTTCTTTTGCAAAAACACACAAACTCACTCACTCACTTATGAATATATCATATCTTTCACCAAAAGTCTCCTGAACAGCCCAGTCAAATCAGTGAGTGCCCAGATGAAAGGGGAAATCCAAGTTCAAGATTTCAATTGGTACACTACCCTTAAAGGAGTGACTTAAGCTGTTTTGTATCAACTTCTTGGGCTACAAGCATTGATGAACTGCAGAGAGGTGTTGGACATGAGTATTTTCAGGGGGAGGGTAGGTTGGTCAATAGCACAGTCATCATGATATAAGTTTTTGTGAGTGAAGAGGATGTCAAGAGGGATGGGGAAAATGGAGAATGGGAGCTATGATACTATACTGTCATTAGCAATAAATGCTCCAAAGACAGCCATGTCAGTCTTAGAACTATAGCTGTGAATTTGAAAGACAGCTATCAAATGGTGAGAAGCTAATTTGAATACTTTACTTTAGAATCCAAGGGGGACACATTTTGCCCCCAACCCCACTAACATCAAAAGGAGTTCCACATGCAGACTAAAGGGAACATGTGTCCCTAACGCTTAATGCTTAAAGCACATTGGCATCCAGATATAGATATCAACTCACAGGGCCGCACTAGGAGAGGATTCTTGGAGTCCCAAGCTCTGGCTGAAGCAATCTTAAATGAGCAGCCAGGCTGAGCCCCACATGGGGTTGCAGTGGCCAGCTGAACGCAACTGACAATCTGTTGGGATAGGCCCAAAGTAGCTGGACTGAGCAACAAGATCAAAGATACAGAAATAAGGAAAACACAAAAGTTCAGGGAAGTGGAGGGCTACAATGAAAAGCCTGCCTGGGAGACCCCCCAAAATTCTGATGTCTCCAAGCACCATTAAGCACTAACCCACTCTTGCCAGTCCTCTTTTGGTATAATTAAAAATCACAGATGTTGCTGTTAGTTTATCATCAGAGAAGGATGGATTCCTTTTGTGGGGAGCGAGTAGATCTCTCTGTTTAAATTAGGTATTGCTAGAGTATCCATCATGTGAGTTATAGTCCAGACTCTGCTACCAACTTACCCTGTGGCCATAAGGATCAAGGTAAGTGGCTCCGATCTGTGAAATATGAATAATATCATACAGTACAAAGGGAAGTTATGATAGCTGAGCTGTGTGACACAGATGGGTCTCTGGTGGAGACCCAAATTTTCGTTGAAATTTTGCTCTTTCAGAAGCTATTTACAGTAGCTCAGGAGGCTATTTATTTAATTGTATATTTTTTAAGGAGTGTCAAACACGCTCTTTTTGGTAGTTGAGTGCAAATCAAAATGAATATGGTAATAAATTACAATAATTACAGGATTTATAGACAGACTCTAGAGTTTATGGATCTTCCATTCACCAGAGATTTAACTGGCATTACACACTTACCCATTGTACAACATACAAACAAGCAAAAGCACTGCAAAATGCTGTGTGGGTGGGGTCATTATATATCCAAGAATGGAAAGACACTTTTCAAGATATCACAAATGTGGAAAAAATCTCAATTATTTCCACAGTGTGGAGAATGACATCATTGTTTCCATAGTTGTTAATGTTATCAATGGTCTAGCTCTAGATTTTATTTCTTTACTGCTAATTATCCTATAATTTATACATTTTCTTATTTTTAAAAAGCTCTTTACCCATAAAGTAAAATTCCTTTCTAAGTGAAACCACCAACCAAATGTGTCAGAGTTGCAACATTTCATTGAAAGAGACAGGGAAATAGCTTTTCCCCTTCCCAGCTTAAGAAAACAACCAAGCAACTAAACTAGAGTAACCAAGCAACATCCACCTAGCTAGACAGACACCATTCCCTACATTAAACTTTGATTCTTGTTGTTTTGTTTCTTTTAGACACAAAATGACACAGTGAATTTTTGAAAATAATTTTATTTCGTTATTTACATTGAGGTACCTCTTAGAAACCCCAGTCATGGACCAGGGTCCCATTGTACTAGGCTCTGTTCAAACACAGAACAAGAAGATGGTCTAAGCCCCAAAACAGCTTACAATCTAAGTTATGGACTCCCCAAATGCTATGCTAAAGTTCTACCAGAACACTGTAAACAGACTTGAAAAATACTTTAAGATGGTAACTATCTACAGTGCAATAGCAGTGAACAGTGGAGCTCAGAGGCCCTGGTGATAGGCGTGGTGTAGGTATCTAGCCAGCTAGGTACATAGGTGTTAGCAGTGGACAGAATTTTCATCATAATTTCGCGGGGAGGGGGGCAGAATGAGAGCAGTTAACTCTGAGCAAAATTCGTTTTTCCAGATGTTGTGTTTAACTCCTGAACAATCTTAACATTTTTATTTTATTTTTTTAAATGCAAACAACAAAAGTTGCAAAGTGTTCAACAATTTCTGGAGGGATTTGGAGAGTTTTAAAAAAACACAACAGAAGTGAATTTGACATGTTTCCCCAAGTTTCTTTTCTTCCTACTCCATTCCCAACTTGCAGCATTCCACATCAGTAGACATCAGCAACTCAAAAAAGAGAAGCTCATTTCAGTCACTCAGTGAAAAGACTATCACTTTGTTACAAATAAACAATCCCCATCCCCCCACTTATTTGAATGAGCGGTATAGTATTCTGAGCACGTATGCCTTTGGCTTTCAGAACTCTGCCAAGGTTCCCCATCCTCCCCCGACTCCTGCCCCCTGTACAGAAAGAGGCAAAAGGGGAGAAGGGAGAAAATCCCTTAACTTGTCCAAAGCATGCAGAGGATGATTTGTGTTCTCCTTTATAGAGTATGACTGTCACTGATGATCTTCTTTCAGGCCTAGATTACATGTGATAAGGGCTGACCTTATTTGAGTATTCACACATTATGCACTCATGGAGAGCAAGCTGGACACAAAAGTCCCTCACAAGTTCTGGGCATCAATCAAGCTCACAGCATGGAAGCTGCCAAACTTTTCTTCCATTTAACTCAGGAGAGGAAAGGCTAGTCCAAGACAGACTTAATAAAGTTTAAAGCTGTGCCACAGTATATTCGGCGTTCATTGTCTTCTAAAAGTGAGCTTTTCGACAAATTCTCAGTAGTTACCACTGACAACAACTTGTCTTTAACAATTTTTTTTTTGGTGGGGGAGAGGGGAAAGAAAGGCAGGGAGAGAGAAGACATGGGACAAAGGCAGAGCCAGATTCTTAAAAAACAAAAGCCTCTTATTTCCAGCTGCTTACAAACAACTAAATTATTCCTCAATATATGAATATAGTTTTCATTATCTAGGATTTTCATCCCATATTTGTAATCTTTTCCTGAAAACCAGTGCATGCTTCAGGGAAAGACTGTACCCGTGATCATACCAGTTTTAACACTAAAACCTTTTAGTGCAGGAAGACTGACACCGAACACAACACATTTTCTGTTTGCACCAGGACTACAAAAATGTTTTATCAACCCTCACTTTGAGTACTCACATTCAGCTTAAGACCAACGATACACAAACAGTAGGCAATAGGTAATGTGTGTGTATTTATAGAATGCACACATCAGCAGGGCTCAAAATGAGTCTATATTGGCCAGAAAGCCATTCCAGTACTTCTATCATGGCCACAATTAGTTCTACAGAATTTAAGATTTCACTAAAAAAAAACCAACCCCCCCCCCCACCTTCTTGCTCCTAAACACTGTTCATTTCCAGGGTCTGCAAGGAACCTAAAATAATAGCTTAATGAAAATATGTGAACTACTCTGCCCATCACATATTGTTAACTCTGGAGTCTAATTATGAGAATGGGTCAATATTGTTTTTTCTTCCTTTGCAAATCATTTTAACAATAACCTAAAGCTAACAGGCTTTTTCTGGCATGGCTGGAAATAATGTAAATTGGAAATGAAAAAATGTATCCCCTAGAGTTACTGCTGGATTGTTCCATACAGTATATTTTCCCATGCTTTCTTCAATCTAGTTTTAGATGTCTTGCGTTATGCAGCCTCCACCACTTCCTTTGGGAGACTCGTCCACAGCCTGATAGACCTCATTATGAGGCAGTTTTTCTGCTTTTTCCAGGTGAAACTTAATCTTAATTAAATTCCATTATCTCCCAGTTATACAAGGTAAAAATGGTACAAGGCAGAGACCACGGTGGGGGGTGGGGGGAAGGGAAGGAAGAGAGCAAGCCACCAAGAGAACTCAACAGACCACTATGGTATACACACCAAGAAGTGCACAAAGGGAAGTAGCTATCAGGTACAAGGATATACAGTTGTCTCCAAAGATGATAGGGAATGAAAAAAAGAGGACGGCCTCCAACAAGAGTCGGAGCAGGAAAGTGAAAGAGGAGCAAATGGATTTCGAGATAGAGTTCCACCAGACTACTTCGAGGGACACCACCACAACTACACTACAAACATATATTTTACATAAGATATATTATCATAAATTCATAAATATAAAAGTTATAGCATCTAAGGGCTTTAGTGCTGTACATGGCATAACACAGTTGAGTTACCAAAACTAATCATTCACAGTAAGGGTATGTCTTCACTACCGGATCGGCAGGTAGTGATCTATCAGCGACTGATTTGTTGTGTCTTGTCAAGACGCGATAAATCGATCGCCAAATGCACTCCCATTGAATCTGGAACTCCTGCTCGCCAAGAAGCGCAAGCTGGCGTCATTGGGAGAGCCCGCTGCCGACCGCTGCCACTGTGAGGACGGCAGGTAAGTTGGCCTAAGATGTGTCGACTTCAGCTATGTTATTCACATAGCTGAAGTTGCGTATCTTAGGTCGACAACCTCCCCTACTGTAGACCAGACCTAAGACATAGTTTTACACACACTCTCTTATTCTCTCTCTCTCTCTTTTGACTCCAAACTTGTAAGAATGGGACACTTTTTGTTCACTTATTTGTTTCTTCACTTATAAACAATACAAAAAACTTCCTATCACACACGAGAACAATTCTGTAAGCAGGTATAATTTACTCAATTGTAGCAAGGCATGAAACAAAAGAAGCTTCAATTATAGGTCTGACATGGAATTGTACATACCATTTTCAGCATTAATTCAACTGCTGACACCCACTGTCAGCAACAGATACAGGTTTAAAGCAGGAGATGGTAGGGTAGCATGCTAATGAAAGATTAAGAATTCAGTCCAAGTGTTCTGCCTTGACTAAAGTATTCTTTTGAAAGCATTCGCTGTATGACATCTGGATCATGAGAATATAGAAAATGTTAGGTCTAGAAAGGGTACGTCTACCCTGGAATAAAAGACCCGAGACATGACTGCAGCTGGCCTGGGTCAGCTGACTCAGGCTTGGGCTGCAAGGTTAAAAACTTGTACCTTTGGGCTCGGGGACCCTCCCCCTTCAGAAGGTCCTGGCTCTCAGGCTCCAGCCCAAGCCTGAGTGTCTACACGACAATTTTAAAACCCCGTGAACCTGAGTCAGCTGACCTGGGCTAGACACAAGTGTTAATTGCCCTGAAGCCCAAGGTTTCTGTTTCTTCCCACCGCCCCCTTCTCCTCCCCACCCAGTGTGGAAGTAACACATCAAAGACCATTTGAAATTTCAGTTTGTAGTTGTCATATCTGTAATGACAATACCACCCCAGTCTGCTCTGCATTACAAATTCATTTGTCAGCTTCCAAGGCATGACTGTTTTATAGAATGAAAACAACATTTTTAGACAAGGCTAAACCACAATCTAAACTTGCAAGGGAAGAATTTATCTTCAACTTTGTAAAGATAAAGCTCTTCACTAGGCTCACTGTATTTCAACGAGAAACCAACCTCATGAAAAAGTGCCTGTTTAGAAAAGTTTAAGGAGCTCAGAAATATGTATTCACTGGTATTTTGTACTAGTTCCCCACACCATCAAGCACATGTATAATCATTGAGGCCTGGAACCTGCAATGGGATTTGCCTGTACAGCACTCAGGGTGGGATTGGTAACTATGTTTGTAATTGTTCTGACTAGAATTTAGAAAAAAATAATTAAATTTTCATTTGAACTTTGACTCATGAAAGTTGCTAAACTGACTGCGCTATGCCAATGTGCTTCCACACACATCATATGGAGTCGCTATCTAGGGGTAAACAGCTAATTCAGTTACCTTCCCCATTCACATCTTGGCTGAGAGTGGTTGAAACAGATTAAAACAGCAGGGGGAGCTCTCACACTCCAGCCAAGGAGGAGGAAGAGCTATTGTGGAGTGTTGCTTGCTCAAGCCAAGGAGAGGAGGAGAACATCCAGCTCTAATCGTTCCCCACCGCCTACCATGTAATTTAACAGCTGCTGTTGAGACGGCCAATAAGAGTACAAGTTGTGGTGATTTTTGCAATGAGGTTCACTGGAATCTCAGCAGAGATCAAGAAAAGCCAAATTTCAATCACTTCCAACCCCATTTGGTCACCAGTTCAAATCCACCTCGGGTTAGTAGCCAATTTGGATCCTGTTTCTTGACTGGATGAGCATAGCCAATATAGTCATAAGGACTAGACAAAGACTTTGACTCATCTTCTCAGAGGATATTGCTGCATTTTGTGTTCTATCTCTGAACTACCTGGAAAAAAACGGTGGTCAGCAGAAGCAAAGAGTTCCTCTCTGTTTCTCTGCAATGCAGCATCCCATGTTAACTTTGGAAATCCCTTAATCTGCTTTATCTGAAATCCAGGACCTCTATGGTGGCATTCTCAGAAATGCTTTCAGTTCCATGCACAGGGCCAGGCAGAACTTCAGAGTCTCTATGCATGGATGAGACGATGGTATAGAGAGGAGGGGTTAAGATTTATTAGGAATTAAGGAAACTTTTGGGATGGGGGAGCTTATACAGGAAGGATGGGCTCCATCTAAACCAAAGTGGAACCAGACTGCTGGCTCTTAGTTTTTAAACTAAGAGATGGGGGAAAGCAGATTGCTGCAGAGGAGGACATGGATTGGACAGAGACTTCTCTTAGAGGAGAGTTTATTAAAACAAATAAAAGGAAGTACTTCTTCACATAGCGCACAGTCAACCTGTGGAACTCCTTGCCTGAGGAGGTTGTGGCGGCTAGGACTATAACAGGGTTTAAAAGAGAACTGGATAAATTCATGGAGGTTAAGTCCATTAAGGGCTATTGGTCAGGATGGGTAAGGAATGGTGTCCCTAGCCTCTGCTTGTCAGAAGGTGGTGATGGATGGCAGGAGAGAGATCATTTGATCATTACCTATTAAGGTTCACTCACTCCAGGGCACCTGGCATTGGCTATTGTCAGTAGAGAGGATACTGGGCTGGATGGACGTTTGGTCTGACCCTGTACGGCCATTCTTATTTTCTTTACCTTGCTCCTCAGTTTCCTATCTGTAAAATGAGGATAATGCTTTCCTACCTCACAGGGATGTTTTTTCGGAAAAATCCATTAATAATTGTGAGGAACTCAGATGCTACAATTATAAGGGCCATATGAGTATTTAGACAGATTGGAATTTAGGAACAGACATCTTGGAACAGAGCAATTGCTCTTGGCTCCAACAAAAGATATTTCCTTTTATTAATCTGAAATGTGTTGCTTTTCATTTCAGTCAGCTGTCTCTTGTGCCTGTATAACATGAAATGTTAAACAGGAGCATCCAGTTTACCTTCTCCTTCTATGTGTATGCATTTTTGTTTACCTTATCATGACTCCTCATTCATTTCTTCTCTAAACAGTCACAGTATTTTAAATCCTCCATCACAGAAAATCTCTCCATATCTCATCTTAATCACATATCTCTGTTTTCTTTCTATTTCTGGTGTATCTTTTTTGGAATAGAGTGACTAGAAATGAACACGGTGTTCCAAAAGAAGGTGATTATTGATCTATACAGTGGCATTTAGATATCTGCAATGTCTAACTCATAGTTTATATGGACTAACATTTTGTTTGTCTTTTGACTTTGCTGCACATTGAACTTTCCATAATGACACTAAAGCATTTTCTTTATATGTTTATATTTAATATGAATGAGTATTTAATATTATTTTTCCAACCTGGTATTTGTCAAAGAAGAGTTTCATTTGCCTACTCACTTAACTTTGCTAAGTCTCTCTGAAGTTCAGCATCTAAAGTTCTAAGCTAACTTTAATAACTTTGGTCATCTGCACATTTTTCCACCTCTCTTTCCACCCCATTTTCCAGACCATTAATAAACATATCAGATACCACCAGTTCCAGAAGTTATTTATGACCCCCTTCCTGAATAAATATCCACAATTTGTGAGGGGCAGTATTCTTACAGCGTGCATGCCTTCTCCTGAACATTTCAAAGAGGAAGGCGGTACCCCAACCAGAACTTCAGACTTTTTTTAGGACCCTTGCATCCCGGTAAGATAAATAGTTTAGTCATGCTCAGGACAGGTTTAAGCATTCATGTATATGTGGTTGGCGTATATTAATGCTGAGGTTTGCACTCCAATCACCTGCATTGCTAGCTGTAGAACATCCAACTGACATGAGCAGGAAGGATTGAGACTCATGGTGAGGAGCTATGCTTCTTAGTTGTTCAGAGTCTGCTCATGCTGAGTGAAAGCAGCTCTAAAATGACAGAACTTGGACATCACTTGCTTTCATGCAACAAGGAGATTTGGCAGCTGCTCTCCTGGGTGCCTCACTTTAGCCCTCTGCCCTGGCCAGAAAAAAGGGCAGAAGCTCTAGGGCACAGAACCCAGTACGGTTCTCTCCCACATTTGGAGGTGTAACCGGAATGCACGTGATCCTGGGGACTTTCAATCCTGTCCGATTCTGTGCACATGCTACTCTAACCTACTGATAGAGATGGCTGCTGTACACTTTGGCTTGTGAGGTCCATCTAAATGTTGACTTCTGAAATATTGTGCCAATCTAGTATAAGTTTTGGGGCCCTTAAAAGGTGGAGAAATGGCATTTGGTGGGTGTGAAGAATATGTAGAGATAAACTAGGGAAAGGTTTCTGAAAATAATTTCAACACTTGAAGCAAGTGCGAACTTTTATTTAGGGTGGGAGGAGGAAAGAGGAGAATTTACAATATTTAATATAGCATGTTTCCATATTTAACGAGATACTTTAATCACAATTTTCATTTCAGTGTTTGATTTATTATTCCACGTAATACAGCAAGCCTGAGAAAAATCCAGTCAGTTGTATATTACACCTTTACTCAGAACACACTTATAATTAAATTAAAGTACCTGTATATATACAATGCTGGGATAGCTGTATTTTAAAGTACCAGAAGAAGAGCTCCATGAAGCTTGAAAGCTGTTGGTTAAAAAAAAAGATATTATCTCACCCACCTTGTGTCTGTCACTAAACTGGCCCTGGAATAGAATTTCCTTACATACCTCTGGTTAAAATTTTCCCACTGTAGATCGTTTTTCAAACTGTAGTTCAGTTACTCCATTTGCAGTTCCACACAATAGTTCAGTTACTCCATTTGCAAGCAAAATTACTCTATGGCCTGGGTTATGCAAAAAAATAGACTAGAGGACCATTGGGTCCCTTCTGGCCTTGTGAGTGTGTGACTCTCTGGAAGTCACTTGTGTAACATACACAAGAATTGTTCATGGCTGTGCTGTAATGAAGGAAATACAATGCATATTTAAGTTAAAAATGGTATCCAAACAAACAAGTGGCAAATGCAAGTTGTGAGGTACCAAGAGCATAAACAGTATTTAGCTTGATCTAAGTAAATAGATCTGCTATATTTTCAGATTTTATGAAAATATTTAAAGATAATTTTCCCTCAACCTTTAAAAAAATACTTGTGTAATTTAATTGGAGATGGAACAAAATCAGAACTTCAAATCAAACCTCAATCTGATCTGGACTTTAACACCAACTCTTTGGCCCACTTCTAATAAAAACATTCAACTTTAAAGCAAACAAAACTATGTACTGTCTGCTGGCCTAGTGGATGCTGAAATAAGAATCTCAATAGCACATGTCTCTTCAGCATCAATGGGCAGAAAAAGTAATATATTAAATATCAGATAAACTGATTTGATTTCTACTGCATGACAACATTCACTACACTTGGCGTAGTTCTGGTAGATTAAAATGAATTTTAACCAAAAAAAAATGACTGTCTCTTTAAAAAACAGTTTCTTTATTTCCTCAAATTCTTTCACCTGTCCCCGGTTACACACACAGCTGCTTGGGGGTTTTGAGACTTTTTGTGAAGTAACAGTTCATGATAATCTCATTAAATCCTTTCTAACACTTTCCAGTTCATACAGGATTTCCTCAGCCTGGGCAACTGCAGCCTGGACTGGTTGTTTAAACAATCTCGTTGCAAAAGAAAGTAAAACGAAACCCAACTTGCAGAACAAACCATGGCAGTAACTGACACAGTGCAGAGAAAACAGAGTTTAGTTGAAAGTGTGAAACTAAAATAAACACTGAGCTCCAGAAACTCTCTTCACTGGCCCAGCTATAATACAGCATTAAAGACATGATCCCTGGTATCTCCTGTGTGTGAAACAAATCAAGCGATAACCGTAGATTCCTTTATCTGTGAATAGGTTTGTTTTGAAAGAGAAAAACCTTGACTTGTTAATATAAGAAGGACCATCACAAAGTAGCAATGAGGAACAGGGAAAAAAACCTACAACTGTACTATTTGCTCACAGAAACAGCCATATATATTACACTGAGTTAGAGAGAAACATGTTTTGCCGAGAAAGAGATGGTGAAACCAGAGGTTAAAATGGTCAGAGTCAGGACCTGAACAGATATGCTCTGCATCAACCTTGAAGACAGGCTGAAAGGAATTCCTGCAGATACTGTATTTTCAAGGAGGGAAATCCATAGACAGGATCCCTGGGCCCTGGAAGGCCTTTTCTGTAACATATTCAAAATGAGACATTTGAAAAGGAGAACAAGAATGGCCAGGATGCTGTCAATTGTGCCAAAGGGACAATTTGTCCAAAAGACAATTTTCAGAATCCATTACAACAATATTTTAGCCATTGCACATGCTGACCATCCCACTGTAGCACAGTCTCATCCATCTAACAGTTTAATGAATGGGGCATGCTTCATTTAGATGTACTTTCATGTTAAACACACCTTTCCTTGTCTAACTGCCAAGAAATATTATTTTCTGCTTTTCTGTCTACATTTATCCAAAAGAACTACGCAAATTGCATAGTTTCAAGATTAAAATATATAAGAGTGAGGGAGGGCTGAACTGCTCAGGGACCTGATCACAGGATACAGAACCTTTCAATGGCTCAAATCCAACACAGATCAGTAATGATTGACAGTTATTTCTCTCTAATAGCAGCAGGTGGTCTTAGTCTAGTTTTCAGTGGACAATTTCCACATCAACAGTAACTGGCACCATAACTGACCGCCTCAGTAAAGAGGACAGGATTGATGGGGCATGTCACAGGACTGGGTCCCAATGATAAAGCCATGTGCAGGAGCTTTTCTGAGGGATCTGTTCCATTCCTAAACACAGGAGGTTAATGTTTAGGGGTCCATCCGGCACCTTTCATCAGTTCTGTATGCAGTTTCTAAAAGTTATTAAGTTTGCCTTCTGACAGAGTATTCAGTTAGAAACACATCCATGGAAGTTGTACAAAATTGAGACTGCCAATTAACTTCCTCTTCCCTTACCTGATGAGGTGGGTAAGTCTTCCGTATAGCCCTACCTACAAAGACCTATGGCTTAATCTGCTTATTCACCATTCAAAAGAATCTTGCTAACTGAGACTTCACAGATATGTGGCAACCAAGAGCCCTTTCCTTGCCTCCTACATAGTTACAATAACTAACGTAAGACAAACTTGGAACCAAACCTCAGCCACTGAAATTCTGAAAATCTTCTTTCCCACTTCCTTTATCACAGGCTATCAGTATACCACAGTGGTCTACGAGGATGAGGCTGGAAAACAGGACATCAAGAGGTTACTAGATTGAGAGTCAAAGCTAAACACATTATAATGTCCTATGAGGCCTCTGATACGAATGATCTGTTGGCTAAACATTAGTCTCCAGAGTTAGCTCAGACAAAACTAGTTGTATAAATCTCTAAGCATGGTGCAATAAAAATGTGTCTTCAACCAATGGGACACGTGCATTCTGGCCTCGAACAGAAGTAAGCTGCAGTGAGTCCATCACATGGACCTCCAAACTCACTCCAACCCAAATACCTACCATTTATCTCATGAAATCACATTGTCTAGATACATTATATTCATTGATATGCTGGACAAGGCTCCCAAGCGCTCCATGTTAAAATTCCACCACCAAATATATGGAAAGGTGGAATTAATTCTCTACCTCCAGTGAATTCAACCCATCTCCAACTATTGCAAAATCTTCCAAGACAGACAGGGTGTATGCAAACTTCTGAAGAATAATAAACATAAATCCTGTTTGGCTTGGATGATTCATCAACATATATTTATGGCTAGATCCTCATCTGATGTAAACCAAAACAGCTCCACTGACTGTCTATTGGCTTTTCTTCATCTCTGTTGAATTGTGATAGTTGTAGTACTGTTACCACCACCCCAATGAGACTAGAAAGTCACAATTCTAAAACAGCCAAATCACTTGGACAACAGCAACATTATTTTTATTCTATCCTTTTGTCCCTTTAGTAAAAAGGGACCTGATTCTACAACAATCAAAGTACTGTATGTTCTCAGTTTCCACTGATTTTAGTTTAAGATAATGAGTACCTCATTAAAGTAGATCTAATGTTTCTGGTTTCTACTTTAGTTTTGACTAGTATGGATGACATCATGTATGTCTGAGAGAATGTGTGTGTTTAAATGTGTCAACCCAGTGCCCTGGATGCAAGAACAATGAAAAGAAATACACTAATCTAAGCATTTGCAAATATTTAGATGTAAAACAAAGAGTAAACATAATACACTAGAAGCCACCAGGTTACTTTAAACATGCAGCTGGAGAGTGTCACTGTGACATAAAATTATTAGATTAAAATTAAACCTGCAGTTATATAACATAAAATAAATACCACTGCAAATAAAAGGAAACATGTTTCCATAAAAATATGAGTGGTATCCAAGTAACAATTCCACAATAATATATTTTCAATTAAAGAATTACAATAGACCATTCTTATTTTTCTCTCTAATGCAAGGTGAAATTAATTATTGTACAGGCAGCTGAATATTATTAACTCAAAGATTCTGTTCTTTGTCTTCATAGTAATTAGGAAACATTGGGAAGATCAAACCCTGATTGTATTACAAAAGAATCTACAAACCAAATTTCAAAAATTGAGTTTGTCTTGCTGCCCTTTTATTTGGTTGCATAACCTGAAGTTTGTTTAATGAAACAGCAATATCGTTAACTAAAATTGCCACATTGGCCCTGCTGCAGTAGGGAGTATTAATACCAGAGATGTAAAAATCGTTCCTAATTATCCCATTCCATAATCTTAACAGGTTGCTTTGTTATAAAAATGATAAAATTCACAAGATTTAGAAGGCAAGCGAAGATATATCAAGCTTGGGTGCCTGAATTAGGCACCTAAATCCTTATTTTTGGTACCTGAGTAAGAGGTCTGAGGTGAGATTCTGTACTGCACCTCTAAGACACACAGCCCACAACTCTCAGTCCCAAGGAGGGGAGGCTAGGTTGTATGTTGCCTTTAAGCCACCTTGTCTCCTGCCAACTGCAGCCCCTGGTGTAACGGACAATCCTAAAATAAGTTCTCTCTGAGCTTCACGGACGCACAGCAGGCTATCAAGGGCTTGAGGGCTGCTGTGACGAGAGAAGGGTGGGGGGAGTTCTCTCTCCCCGATGCAGTCACGGGGCAGCCCGTACCCCAAGCCCTTCATCCCTGGCCCCACCCTAGAGCCCGCACCACCAGCCAGAGCCCTCACCCCTCACACCCGAACCCTCTGCCCTAGTCCTGAGACCTCTCCCGCACCCCAAACCCTTCAACCACAGTCCCACCCCAGAGCCTGCACCCCCAGCCAGAGCCCACACTCCAACCTTCTGCCCCAGCCTTGAGTCCCCTCCCACACTACAAACCCCTCAACCCCATCCCTGCCACACATCACCTCCACATTGGTGCACATAACAAAATTCATTCCACGCATGGATGAAAAAAATTAGAGCAAATATTGGTCCCCAGCTGCCCATGGGCCGCAGCGCTTCAGAACTAAATGCTGTGGCCCTGCTCTTTCCCACACTAGCCCACTCTCAGGAAGAGCTGTGTTCTACTGTGCCTCTACCCATGGTAGAATCTTCCTGCCAGATTCTAGGGCTTTGAGAACTTCTTTAAGCCTATCTAGCTTATTTACTCAAGGTTTTTAAAGATGGGGTCAAACATGCTGAGCAATCATCATTTCCACACACTTCAGTGATACAGGTGCTGAATTCCTCTGAAAATCAGGCCCTTGTTATGTAGGTGTTTAAATATGAATTTAGGTGCTTGAGTTAGGTACAAAAGTATGAAAATTTGGGCTCCCAGATTTTTATGAATTTCTACAGAAGAACTGCACATACAGTCAGCAGTGACAGTGCATGAAAGCATAAAGAAATCAGAAAATGAGTTCTCATGTTTGCTAAATTTCCATTGCTATAACCATATTTATGTAACTTTTGATCAGTCTGAAGATGAACATTTCATACGAAACATGCCTTGATATGTAAACCTGCCCTGAGAAAGAGCCACCAGCACATTATATTGGTGAATTCCTCATTATTGTTCACAAATTGCTTAACCCTAAGGTAAAAAAGAAAATCCTAGAATTGAAGTAAAGATTTATTTTCAAATTTAATAATAAATATATAGGTAAAGAAAAATAAAGCAAGAACCAAAGAATTGTTCCCATTCTATAGTACTGAAGGGTTATTTCTGAAATTAGAAAACTATCAGTATATGCAAATATATTACATGATGAACAGTAATTTTTGCTTTCCATGAAAGCTATCTGCTCTACGTATGTACATGGTTTAAAGGACATTCCTGGCATTGTGTCAAGTCAAAGGCATCCCCACTAGAGTTACAGAAATGTAAGTGCTCTTCACTCTGGCAGGAGAGGGCTCTAAAAGGGCCCTCAGGAGCGGGTTTAAAAGAGAACTGGATAAATTTATGGAGGTTAAGTCCATTAATGGCTATTAGCCAGGCTGGGTAAGGAATGGTGTCCCCAGCCTCTGTTTGTCAGAGGTGGGTGATGGATGGCAGGAGAGAGATCACTTGATCTTTACCTGTTACGTTCACTCACTCCGGGGCATCTGGTATTGGTCACTGTCGGTAGACAGGATACTGGGCGAGATGGACCTTTGGTCTGACCCAGTACAGCCTTTCTTATGCAACTCCGAAGACATGTACAGCATGAACCTAAGGACCACAAGAGTTCTGCTGACATGTAAAATGTTTATCAGGTTTTTTATCAAAGGGCGAGGACAGTCTTTTTGTTATGTATTTGTACAGCACCCAGCACAATGGGGTTCCGTGCTGTAACGAGGGCTACTAGGAGCTACCGTAATACAAATAATAAATAAACAAATGAATAAACTCTAGCAAGACTATCATTGACAATGTTATCAATTAGAAATGTTTAGAGTAAACATAACAAGGGGGTTTCTGCCCCCCTTTGCTGTAAAGTGGCATCATCATCATCAGCGTTCTCTTCTCCTCTCATAGCTGTGTGTATGTTACATGGCCAGAAAATCTTACTCGGACTGTAAGGCTTCATTCCTTAATACTTGTTCTATCATTGACTACAATGGAAGCAGGACTGAGCCCAGTTTGACTAAGTACTCTATTCCATTTTCATTATCTGATCAAACCCAACCAAAAATACTTGATGGAAAAAAGGAACCTGAGATTAGAACCATAATGTGTAATGTCTAATAAGAGAGAAGAATAAATTCGTAGCCTATCTGTCAGCCCCGTATTTCAACAGTTCCTAGTCTACTATATGAGCAAATTCAGATTGCAATTCTTTTTCCCAGGGAGCAATTAAATGTTGCAACCAGTGTTAAGAATCAACATAATTCCAGTAACAGGCAAACACTCAGATCACCAGTTCAGGTTCAATGGTTCAGTGCACATGAATATCCATCAATACTACTGACAGCCAGAGCAGTATAATGAACCTTGCAGCAACCCAGACAGGCAAGCTATGTAATACATGGAAATAATGCCTCTAACTTACAGCAAGTCACATCTAACATGCAATTCATATAGGCACATATTTAAGAAGTATTTACAAAATTAGCCCCTCTCTGTCTTTAAAATGTTTAGATCTGCTTTTTGAAAATAGTTCTGGAAACACACTGTAAAAATCAATATGTACAGTATGTGATATTCAGCTCAACTGAATTGCCATGGTAATTATCAACTTATTTTTACATCAGTTAAAGTATGAACTGTGTAAATTAAATACACTTTCCCTTTTAAACAAATGCTTAATATTTTATTATCTTCAGAAATGTTTATTTTTTTAAACTTCCAGCCACTGTCAATAGTACTATAGATTCCCCCCTCAACACTTTGGCACTTCTTGAAGAGCACTCCTCGTTCCCCGCTCTAGAACAATATATTTGTTAAAGGGACACTGTCAATTTGAAATCTAGTGATTTCAAAAAAAAACAGGTTCAAAAACTTTTTATATACTATCCCAGCCCTGAATTCCCATGCCAAGATTAATGGTTTTACAATTGAATATTCCTGTTTTTAAAGGTGTTTTTCTTTTTCCCATGCCTCTGTGGAAGACTAACACAAACAGAAGAAACCGACTATACGGCCTACCAGATAAAGCATTACATTGGGGCTCAGGAGATCTGGGTTCTATTCCTGGCTCTGCTGAGGGCCTGGTGGATGATCTTAGGCAAATCACTCCTGCCTCTCTGTGCCTCAGTTTCCCCATATGTAAAACAGAGATAAAGACACTGTTCTCCTTTGTAAAGGGCTTTGAGATCTACTGGTATGAAGTGCTATATAGGAGACAGGGAATATTATATTAAACTTTTAGAAAAGTTACCTCAAATACACAAAGTGGGCAAACTGAAAACAGTATTTTTTCAATAGTCTCTCATTACAATCATTTTACCTGACCACAACTGTAAATTCAGACAGAAGGTGAGTGTTAAGTTAATACTGTCACTTTAAGGTACACCTTTGAAGATGGTCCTACTTAAGCAATTCATCATTTTCCTCTCTATTTTCTTGAGTAACCTATCCTTATGCTGTCCCATTCACCACCGCAAAAGGCTGAATATTACTTCTCATATGTTTAGTGGAGACTAAGAATTCCAATCACGAGTTACAGGGAGTGTATTACCCAGTGTGCATTCGTCCATACAATATTTCATCAATAATTTTCATTATGTTGCTTTAACAATTAGCTCTCCGATGACTAACTCTATAAAGAAGGTCCCTTCTCATGATGAACCTGTATTACCTGTTGACAACAATCACTAAGCTCATCTCACCAGATCTAAAATGGGAAAATAAAAAGTCCATCTTCTGGAAAGTCTGAAGACAGTTCAGTCATAAATATGACTTTATTATTTGCCTCGATAATATAACATAATAGCAAAGAGAACTTGGTTCAAAACCCAAATCCGAAATCAGAAACTCAAACTTCAGTCCCTGAAACCTGAAGCTATATACGTTGTGACGGAGTCAGACCAGAAAGATATAGGAGAGTGCTGGAAGGCAGGTATATTAGTCTCAGGATGTGCAGGTCCCTGTTCCCTGGATAGCCAAACAAAGGCTACTCCAGGCCAATCAAGACACCTGGGGCCAATTAAGAACCTTTGAGAAAGGAGTAGAAACAGCTAGCCTAATTGGGACACCTGAAGCCAATCAGGGACTGGCTGAAACCAGATAAAAACCTCCCAGTTACTCAGGTGGCTGTGGGTGTCAGGAGCTGTGGAAGGAAGTTGAGCTGTTGGTGAAACTGAGCGTTGGACAACATATCGTACAGAAGGAAGGAGGCCCTGAGGTAAGGGTGAAGTGGAGTTTGAAGAAGCAGGGACTGCTGTGGGGAAGTAGCCCAGGGAATTGTATCATGTTTTGTGCCTAAAAGGTCAGCCATCTTAGCTGATACTATTAGGGTCCCTGGGCTGGAGTCCGGAGTAGAGGGCGGGCCCGGGCTCCCCCCTTTTTCCATCTTCCATACTGGCCTGTGATGAAGGTAACTCACTAGGCGGTGACTCTTGCCAATTATACTGAGAAAGGGAGGTCACTCTGGGGCCTAGATGAGTTTCTGAGGCCCCTAAATCTGCCAGGAAGCGCAGGACCCACAAGTACAGACTTGGAGCTTTGTCACAACATATACAAGATCTATACACAGCAAATCCTATCCATGGCAACCAGATAACGTGGATCACTAGGCTGCTCTTAGAGTTTTGTTTTAAAAGTTTTGTTTTAAAAAAATAACCAGTAATACAGCTTTTAAAAATAATACTTCTGACAGTTCCAACATGACACTTCAGTGTTTCAGGGGAGAAAAAACCTCAGGCAATTGCTATGAATTCAATGTGAAAGAGAATGTAGGAGTTGTTAAGGGAAACAAAACTATTTTAATCCCTTTTCAGGAAAAAAGAAAAAAGGGGAAAAGAATACAGATTTCTGAGTAGGACTAGGACTTCTGAAGGGAAATAGCAATCCAGACCAGAACAGAAAACCACCCATTGTGTAGGGGCACTAAGGTATATCCAGTGTGACCCTGACTGGCTCAGAGGGGTTTATTGTTTTGCCTGATGTATTAAAGCCATCAAAGGGAGAATCAGTACAGCTGGCCACCCTGTGGGCCCTAAACTGGCAATTCTCTTAGTTTGCTTTTCCTGAAGAAGAGCTTTCACCATTTGTAAAATCTGGTACTAAACCCCAAACTGGAACAATTCTCTCTCTCATTTGAAAAAAATATATGTAATTTAAATTAGTTAATTTTATATATAAATATATATGAGATATTTGGAACTGGTAGTGCCATCAATATTTAAGATTACCTGATACTGTACTTCCCATATAAAGCTCTGTTTTCAGTTGTGTATAACTTTGCCAAACTGGAACCATTCAGGCTGAAATTTCCCATACTGGTGTCTGCCTCAGGATGAATCCTTTGCGACAGTTTCAGCTCAAATGGGTCAGTTGCTTCAGGGAACGAGATTAAGGGAAAGTTGTTTCCCCACTGCTAATACGCTCACAGAACTTTTCACTGAGATGCACAAGCACAGCCGTGCTTTGCAGCAAGGTTTAGAAATTTGGCCGGAAGGTCACCATGGTGTCAGGGATGTGCCTTTCGCCATCCCTGTGAAAATTTACCCAAATTACAAGACTCCAAAAAAAAATAAATCTCAGTTTGCACATGCTCACCAACAATGTGTTAGGGTTTGGTTGCTAAATTCTCCAGCAATTCCATCTACACAGAACATGCTTCTACCTGGAGCTGTAGGATCTCAGCAGGCCTTACCCGGTAATTGTTCCGCCACCTCACCCCGCTGCCAGAGGCCATGGGATATTGGGTATTGGAGCTGAGAGAGACACTCTTCTATGCTCTGAAAATCTGAATGCCCCCCACACTGGCACTCAGGTATCACAGAGGAGGAGGAAGCTGCTTGATTGGAATGAAGAAGGTAAGGAGCATGCAGAGATGGGGGGAAGGGGTTGCAGGAGCTGGATGGTGGGACAACATAAAGTGCGGAAAGCAGGAGCAAGTGGGGGCAGTACGGGAGGGAGGACGGATAGGAGAAGAGGGGGAGGAACTGGGTGTGAGGTGAATTGATTAGAATAGGGGAGGGGACAGGAGCCAAAAAAGTTGGATAGGAACAGAGCGGGTTAGGTACAAGGGCTGGGCAAGATCAGCAAAGTGTGTAACCACAGAGCCCATACCACTCCAAAACCAGGGACTGAATACAGGAGTCCTGCATCTCCACTGTCCTCTGCTGTCAGACAACACCCATTGAAAAAATGTCTCTCCTTCCCCACTAGTGCCTGTTCCACACACAGGATAACAGCCCACTACTGCTATCAGTTACTTTGTTAGCTCAAGTGGTTGATGTCTGTGCTATAGATTTAAACATCTGAACCCTACTGATAACCCTACCTGAGGGACATGATTTGGTTCTCCACAATAGAATTTCAGTTGTTTTAGTTTTTAGGAAACTGCATAAAAATAATCTTGGTTAAAAGAAAGTTAAGGTTGCAAAGTCAAAATTTCAAAAGTTAGGAAATGCCTGTCCACATATACAGGTAAAGCCTGATGTGAATTAAACCAAATGCACTACTTAAAAAAACTAAATGAAAACACCAGCTGAGCTTTAACTCTGGTGTCAAAAACGTAATGCTGTCATAATACAAAACCACAGAAGTATGCTTTGATCCAAGTATTTATGGCAACATGTAAACAAATAAGTAAAACATGAAAAGATAAAGCATTTCTCACATTTAAAAAAGCTGTATGGGAATATTAAGGAATGATGGCTCTTATGGCTACGTAGAAAGTTTGTGGACTTTCAGAGCTATGTAGTCACAGAGGCTACTTCAGGTTTATAGAGAGCACTCTACTGCCAAGGAAGGAGATTTGGGACCACTGATTGCCAGATTCCCACAAGCAGAATTAGATTCCTACCAGCCCGTCTACCATATGTAACAGGACTACTGACAGGGAACACAGTGAGCAGCTCCCTTCCCCCTGTATCACGCAAGATCCTGATGTGGAGACAGTGCTTCTATGCTTGACTGATTCAGAGGAATCGTTTTAAAACAAGGTTTTTCTTTTCACTCCTCACATTAACTCAACCATTCTTGTGAGTAGGCTTGGAAGGCTGCAGATGCATTTGGCTGGCTAGGGCTGTAACAGAAAGTCATATTGACTCTTGGGTAATTTTATTACTCCAGGAAATATTAATCAATATAAACACCTCACATCTACATTCTCATTCAGCACTGTACTGTTATATTTACATCTTTAACAAGATTTGACTCACTTTCTTTAGGATCAATTTCTATGTCTGGTTTTGGCAGTCCATTAAATATACTCAACATATCACCTCCGATTTTCAGAGCACTTACCATTCAAATGATTTATTGGCATCAGTCTGTTCTTCCTCCTTCAGAAGCATATAAGACACATTACATATAAAGCAGATTCAGTGTTCTCAACTGTCTTTCTATGCAAGCTAAATCTGGCATATCTTCCTGCATATGTATCAAACCTTAAAATCATCAGGCTTTTTCAAAAAAAGGTTTAAAAAACAAACAACAAGAAAGAAATAGATGCACTGAACACATGGTCAAAACTGCTACCCCCCTTTTTTTTGCTCCTGTTTTTCTTCCTTTTGTAATCTTCATAATTCAAGAACAAATTCATTTATTAAGCCATTTGTATTGATAACAGGTCAAACTGATTTACAATTCTCACAGCAAAACCAATGAGTGCTGAAGAAAGCAAAGAAAAGTTAGACATTAGTTATTTCACAAATTCCCATATACAGGATATCCTCTGGGGCTGTTTAGTAAGGTTGCTGCTCCTTAAAGCTTTCTTCACTGTTAGAAAAAAAATCTACATATCTTCACCAATGTGAAATCCTCAGCCATACTACCCATTTCCTTTTTCAACACATGCTTTCAGAGTTCAGACCGCTGGGCGTACTTTACATCAACAACCATCTGTCCTGGGAGCTGGCCACTGGGTCAGGCACTAGACTACATGTGACAGGCTCTGCTAAGGCCATGGTTACACTTACAGGTTTATAGCAGTATTGATTATAGCTGTCCTCATATATAGCTATAGGGATAGCGCTATAGCGTGGCCACACTGACACCCGCCAGCGGTATAGTGTGGCCACATTTGCGGCACTTCAGGCGGCATTGGGAGCAGCGCATTAGGGCAGGTATCCCAGCATTCAACTGGGTGCAACGTGCTTTTCAAACGAGGAGGGTGAGGGGGGACGTGTTGTGTGTATGGGAAGGGAGAGAGCGAGTGGTTTTTCGGTCCTTCTGAGAGTCCGTCAGTGCGTGTCCGTTCACAGAGAAGATTAGCAGGCTTTGTTTTCACACAGGCTCCCTCCTTAAACATTTGCATTGCTTATCTGCCGAGTTAAGAGAGAAACGCTGAAAAGGTACTTCCGCATTCCTCTAGCTGAGTTCAAAAGAAAGGGAAGAGACGTCAATTGCCTTAAATGGCTCCAGACATCTGAAGAGATCACTTGTAGCGCAGTGGGTGTCCACATTCTCGCAGTAGCGCTACAGCGGGAGCACTACAGCCCTTATTCCCTGTGCGGAGGTGGATTACCAGGAGCGCTATAACTCCGAGGTTATAGCACTCTATGTGCCTCGCCAGTGTGGACGGGTAGTGAGTTATAGCACGCCTGATGGCTTTATAGCGCTATAAAATGCCAGTGTAACCAGGGCCTAAGAGAATGAGACAACTCTGGTCCACCTGTGGATAGTTAACTGCCTCAGTAGCTGGGCAGCAGTTAATTAGGTAAGGAGCACTTAGGCCTAATAAAGACTTACTTGGAAAACCTCATGACAAAGGAAGAGGGGAGAAACTCCTCAAGGGAATTAGTTAGGAATCTACTCCCAGTGGTGTTTCCTTAGAGAGCAAAGGCTCCCAGACAGAAGGACAGGCCCAGAGAGAAAGTGCCCCAGGCACTTTCAAACTGAGTGTACTCTGGGACTAGAGGGGTAAGGCAGAAATCTGATTAACCTAGGATGAGGAGTTGTGGTGGAGTACATGACAGAAACTTTCATTTATGTTTGCATGTTGTCCTTATTTGTTAAACAAACGACACTACCTGAAGAACATGTTATTTAATATGAAAAAGACCTGCTTGGTCATGTTTATACCCCAGGTGACAGGAAATCGAGTCAGGGCTCAGCTGCAGAATCATGTCTGATTTCAGAGGGGGGACCAGTGTGACCGTAAAGCCATTACACCATCTGACTGTCTCTAACATAGTAGTTTGACTCATCAGCGACAATCCGTTCTTCAAAATCATGCCTATAATACTAGTGCCTGGACATCATGCTGGAGTGCCTGGAGTTCAGAAGCTCTTCCTAACTCAGCTCTACTTCCACAGGAAAGCTTTCCAAACACAAGTGGAAATAAAAAGCAGAAAGAGTGAAGGGGGGCTGCTAATATGAGGACTGACAAATTAAGGATAGAGGGGACCCTTGAGGCTAGTAACTAGTTAGAGGAAAAAACTCACTTAGAAAGTGTTAGAAAATACAGCAGAATCAAAAGTGTTTTGTAGCCCCTTCCTGTCCATTATTTAATTGTAGGCTCTTCAAGGCAGAGGCCCACTGTGTATAGGTATAAGCACCTAGCACAGTTTAGGGCTTTGTACGGTTATAACACTCATTTCAACTCAAACTCAAAAAGGATATTCCCTGTTACCAACACTCGCAGTGATGACTGGAGTCTCATATTTGGTGTGTTTCTTAAAGTTCCAGTTTCTGGAATCATTTGATTGGATAAGAATTTCAACTTTTTTCAAAGTACATTTCTAGCCCTCATAGTCGTAGATAAAAGCTTGAACCCCAAAGGTGCAGGAATCTGAGGCAAATAAAAAGAACAGACAATTTATTTTTAAAAATCTCATAATATTTTGGGGCCTGTCTCATAATTCTTGAATGCTTGGGGTTGACAACATTGACTAGGAAATAGCTGAGATCTCATAGAAACCTGTAGTTATTGCTGGGCTTTAAATCTAGCCAGGGATCACAAGGATCACATAACTTTTTAAATGCCTCTGCAAGCTTAAGTAGATCTACAGTAAAAAGATGCATTAACCACAACCCTGCTCATAGCTTCAGATAATCACCTTATGGCAGACACAGGTTAAAAAAATCTTACATCACTTCCTCCCTTTTCAGGGCTGTGATGAATGGCTCCAGGCTCTGGTTTGAAATGCAAAAGAATGTACTTTTCAATCATCTTAGCTCAATCCATTTAATTTAACATGATTGAAAAGCCCTTTTAACACATGCTAACATGTCTGAAACCATTTGCTGGCCATACTGTAGTCTAGTGGGGGACAGGGGTCTAGAGTATGTACAGTTTCCCCCACACAATCACTCCATTTTCTCACCTAAATGTGAAGTTTTGCTTACACAAGTGCATGCCCCTTTTTGTATGTACACCTGGTTTAGAAAATATAGCCTGTTGTTAAAATTACACATATGCTACATGGCATGAAGACCAAAATGAAGAAACCACTTCTTACACTAAGGCTTGAAATTCCATAGGATTTTGTTTTTGTTTTTTCAACCTCTCTGGAATATCCAGACACGGTGGCTGAACACGAAAGTTTGATTTAATATCAAATCAAACCTCAAAATTGGTAAATGGAACTATGAAATTGAACAAGACCACATTTAACCACAATAAGATAAGGAAGGTATAAGAAACCTCATTCTACATGTAATTTGAATTTATTGAATATTAGAATTACAAACTTACATGGGATTACTGAGATCCTCTGATGGTCCTTAAAACACTACCTGAGAGGGTTGTATTAAATTAACTAAGCTATTTGTAAATATAGCTTCAAATGCTTTTACTAGGATCTCTATATTTATAGACACCAATCTAACAAGACATTTTACTTTACGATCTTGAAAATAAGAGAATGTAAAAGTGGTAGGTTGTTTTTTTAAAAAAAACCCCACACATGGCAGTTTATGCATTTGTCAGTGAAGCAAATATGTACTTAAAGCGAAAGACAAGTAGCAGGTCACCTCAATGGAAACAGAAGGAGTTGGCCAGGGAGGAGAGAAAGGCAGAATGAGAGCGTGAGAAAGGCCAGAAGAGAGGCTTGTATAAGTGTGGGGGTGAGAAAGGCAAGCGGCCCCGTGTCCTAATGTAATCCTCCACAGCTGCCAGAATGGTTGCAAAAGTTAGAATCTCTGATGAGCCTCTGCAGGACAGCAGTCATGCAGCAAGATTAATGCTGAACAAAACTAGGGTGACCAGTTTTATAGGGAGAGTTCCGATTTTTGGGTTTTTTTTCTTATACAGGCTCCCATTATCCCCCACCCACTCCTGATTTTTCACACTTGCAGTCTGGTCACCCTACACAAAGCTGTAAAATGTACCCCCACACACACACTGAGGTGGGGAGTATTTGACTGATTTTGTTAAATTCAGTTGCCTTTAAGAAGTGTGGCATTTCAAATGACCATTTACAAGGAATTAGCTGACATGTTCATTTAGCTGCAATTATATATTTCACTTTAAAAAAGAAGCATCTTACAGAATAGATCAACCATGATAAATATTTACTATTCACCTCCTCAACATAACAAAAGCATGATTTTTAAAAAAAATTACACTGCATTGTTGACACAGTGCTCATGGGAAAGAAATCATATTGCAAAGCTCATAAAAGAGAATGAACCAGCTATAAAAAAATTCAAACTATTCTGATCTAAAACCTCCCCATTTTATAAGATCTTTCCACAAACCAATCAATCTGAAATGTGCATTCATCACTGAAAAAAACCCACTTCTGTTCTAGTATTTGAAGCTTCTGGGAAATATATTACTACAATTACTGCTTAACCACTGATGAACCTGGTTCATAGCTCTAGTGCTCTTTTGAGACTTACTATTATATTTCATTTATCCATAAAAATAACATACAAAAATCACAATGGTAATTTTAAGGGAGTAATCCTGGAAAGTGCTGAGTGCCCTCCATTTCCAGTGGAAGCAGAGGGCACTCAACATCTTGAAAGTGCAAGTCTGAATTCCCTTAGCATTAGGAATTCAACCCAACATTTCCATGGAACAGGAGAAAAAGTTACTAGACATGCACCTCTCGAGATCCTAGTTTGAATCAGCTCCCAAGCAAATTCACAGCCAAGTTGGAAATAAAATACTAAATACTGGTCATGGCTCAATTTATTATGCACAGAAATCAACATCAGAAAGACACCACACATAACAGGCAAATTTACCATTATATTTAACAGTAAGGATGAGATGAAATAGCCTGAACACTAAACCATCTTTGCAGACAGAACAGAGAAGCTTTCAGAGTGGGGAGTCTATGTAGTAGTTGCTGAAACAGGTATATTACAAAAGTAGTTCAGAACATTATGGTTATATTTGCTAATTATAATCTCAGACTGTCTATCGTTATCGTGTTCCCCAGGGTGATGGGTCCTACTAATGTCATGCTCTAGGAGTCCAGTTTATCTACCAGAGGAACTGGCAACATCACATGGACCAAATATAATTGCCAAACCTAGTAGTTACCTGGTCTGTCATTTGGGGTTACTGGCCATGACATCCTTCGCTGTCAGATGCCAGTCTCTTTAGAGAAGACATCAAAGAGAGAAAAAAATTCTAAATGCATTTGCCACTGTCCTTAAAGTACCCAGCAGGTAGCCTAATGAGATGGTAAATAATCTCCCATCTCTTACTAACTTCTATTCCTCTGCCAGCTACCTCCGCAATATGGAGCTGTTTCTAGATTACACGCCAGGAAGTCTGAATGGTGTCATTTTGGCTCTGAAGCACTAAATCCGTTCTGGTTCCATATGGGGAGTTAAGGAGAAAAGAAGCTAACAGCAGGGGAAAGGGCAGGACACAGTGAGAGTACAGGGCAGAAGAGGGAAAAGGGCCCTACCAGGAGTTACAAACCAGACCCACCTCCTACCAGGTCACAGACCTTCTTCTAACAACAGCATTCTCTAGGGAACTCTTAGCATCTCAATAAGTTGGTCATTCTTGAAGTTATAAAATATTTAAAGATTGGCTATCGTATCCAGTATTTAAATTATTAGATTAGACAATTACACCTTAAAACAAACAAACAAACCAGTTCTAATTTTAGAATAATTTTATTATTTATGGGGGGGGTGTCTTGGGACCACTGAAAATTTTCATTGGCTGTTATCCCACATGTGACACATCAGTAAAGATTTTTTATTTATAAATAAGTAAAGTGTATTTCTATAATTTGTGTATTTTATGGCATTAATACAAAAAGAGTCAGTGCTTCAGCTATGGAAGGCCTTTTTCTCAGGACACATTTAATGGGAATCTCTATGTGAGGTGGCTTAATCCACTGTGGTGTGGAGCATTTCTTTGTTTTTATACTTCTCTTTCATCACTACAAGATGCTCCTTGCTGTTCTGTGATGTGTTTTGACAAGACTGTATCAAGGTGGTGAGAAGGGCTTTTTGTTGTTTGACGTTTATAGCAGCATCATGCTCGCACCTGGTTCATGTCACCCAAGAAATTAATAAAAAAGGAAAAAAGCAAATACCAGACTTACCTCACCAAGTGTAAGGCTTGATCTTCACACCATTAAGCTATGCTTTAAAATAGGCAATGTATAAGAAAAATGAGAATAAAAAGCTGATTAAATTTCTGAAACAAAGCAGAAGCACGTTTCTTTAGAATATTAGTCTCCAGCAGTTGTCCTGCAAAGTCATGGGGATGACAAATAGCAATGGCTTACTGATTTCTAGAAATACCTTTAGAGGTTATGGAGACCAAGTCATTTAAATTCATGCAATTAGAAGATCCCTCTCTTAGGGAGATGCTTAGACACTCTGGGAAGAAGTGTGGCCTTGCAAATAGAGCACTGGAATTGGACTCAGAACTGGATTATATTCCCAGCGCTACCACAAGCCTGATGGGTGACCTTGGGCAAGTCACTCCACCTCTTTCCATCTCAGTTTCCCTATCCATAAAGTGGGGATAGCAATATTTTCTTTCTAAAAAATGACTGGGAAAACACAAAATAAGAACTAGCTGTTGTTGTTCTCTAGCTATGAAACAAAGCAGTCCTTTAATAAGCCATATGGTTCCTAGCACCAGAAGAAGAATCATTTAGGGTTTATGTTTACAAGTTTGATTAGAAAATGTACTCTACCTACTAAGTTTGCTGAGATTGCGAATATCTTCTCACTGGAGAAGGTAAAGTTACCTTTCACTAGAGCAGTATGACACTGCTTTTCATCTGCCTCATTCATCAGTGCTTATTTTAACAAAGTTTATTTCTGGAAAGATTTAGGACTCTACCTACTTATGAGATAGCACAGAAATCCCAATAAACTCAAAGTTGTTATGCCACAATCTCTTTTCTGTCTTTAGGTTCCAACCTAAAAGAAGTCAAAAAGCTGGCTCTGCTCCTCCAGATATCCACTCAACATCTGACTGCTCCATTTCTGTTTCACTGAAATCAGCGAAGCCATCCATTAAAATTCAATTATAGAGGCATTTGTAAATACAGACTCCTGTCTTTAACTACCCTCTTTTGTCTTTAACTGCTCTCCATGAACTGCTAATTTGAAATCACACTCTTGGCATAAAGCTTTTTCATATACCATCTTTTACGAAGATATAATCAAAGAGCCTAATTTTCCTTTTGGTAAAAAGAAATTAAATATAGAAAACAAGGCAGCTGATCTTCAGGGTGAGTGCTTGACCAACGAAAACAAACTCATGACCTATTGCCTACCTTTCTCCTTCCCCACCAGTGTTTGTTTCCATCACTTGGGTTATGTAAGGTCTTCATCAGTGGCCTAATTCTACAAACACTTACTATTCGTGGTAGCAAGCACTGTACTTGGTAATACCTCTGAAATCTACAGAACTACACATGGGTGCAAGCACAAGGGCTGTCAGGATCCACGTCTTACACTGTATCCTCTTTGGGGGTTTTATTTGTCCATGAAGCATCAAGCATATTTATAGCACTATATAAACAAACAAACAAACAAACAATATAATATGGAATGCAACAAGAAGAACCAGTCTATCCTTGGGCTTGTGCCATGCTCATTGCTGTGGTATCTGAGCCCCTTCACCCCAGTAAAGAATCCCTATAACCAGAAAATAAAGGTTTCCAGGCACAGTATTCTGAGTTTAAATTATAGCACATTAGTCAAAGTTTCCTAAAGAGCCTCAACTCCATGTAATTATTCTAGTATATCATTAGCATTGATGCAGTGCAAGTCTGCAAACATACCTAAGTTCTTGGAGAAAAAAAAAGAACACTGTTCTACACATGAATATACATACATAACTTGGTCACACTGCATTTTATTCATGAAAGGAAAATATTTTTTTCCCATCTGACATGCACTTTTTGAGAGTTACATGAACATGGTTAGTATATGGAGTTACTTTAATTAATAACCCTTTCACATGACTCCTTGGTCCTTGCTCTTTCTCTCCCCTGCATTACCCCAAATGAGAGCTGGTCCCCTCTCCTTTATGTATAATTCTAGAAGGAAGAAGGGGTGGGGTGATTTCAAAAAGGGGAATTATAAATACATCATTTACACATTAGATCTGAGTATTCATTAGAAAAATTAGCATAGACAAAAATAACTTGCACACTAACAAAAATGTGTTTGTTGTTTGCCTGTTTCTTCCACTAAACTATGTGAACCAGTAGTACATACAGTGCTATAACTCCGAGATACAAAGCACCTTTAAACCACTTTACCATAATAATGAAACAATTTTTTATCATAATCCATGAAAAATAACTAAGTGCATGTGTGCTTAATATTTGTATTCTAAAGATAATTTGCTTAAAATATTATTTGATCAAGTGGACTAACCCCCTGACTTTGTTACTAAACATGTTACCGTACAGTAAAACTGACATAACTATAAAAATCAAATTCACTTTTCACTTATGCTGTTAATTTAGGCCTCCATTCTGCAAAACATTATGCACTGTGGAGAGTCCCATCAATGTAAAATTAAAATTGCATAAATCTTTTGAGCATTAGGACAGGGGTGTTATTTATTTAACACATCTATCACTCAGCTTGGCCAATTTTTCATGGGATAATGAACTACGACCGGTCAGTTTCACTTTCCAGTTCCTGTTCAATAACATAATTTGGTTTGCCCTTTGACCAACCGCAAAAGTGTTCAGAAATTATGAGCCAGGTCCCCCAAAAACATGAGATTGACTTAAAACTTATTATTAAAAACCAATAATTTCTAGATACTTTTTTATTTGCTTTCTGTATTTTGAGTCTGTTGGGTTCATATTTTCAAGTTTTCCCCCACGTCACTGGAAAAGAGCTAGGAATTTCCTTTTGTTGTTTAAATGAAAGCACAGAGTTTCATGTGATCACCTTAGTGTAGGAGCTGGAGCTTTTCAGAAAAACACCAATATCATGAGACATGATAAAACTGCAAGAGGGGACAACTCTTGTTTGGGTTCACACCAGCATGGGAGAATGTTTAGATGATGCCTGCTTACCCAATACCCTGTCACCAAGAAAATATTTAATTTATATTTCAAAACATTTTAAGAAAACATTTCTGTTCCAGTTAGGCTTTCTAAAACCCTTTTGTACCAAATATAAATTTGGGACTTTGTTTTCCTATCATGTGACTATCTCTGATATAGAGACTGGTGTGTTTTCTGTCCTCAGATATCTTAGCCTGAGGCACCTGTGCATTATAGCCAGAGAACAGGAACACTCCTCTCCACCTGTACCACTGACAATCATGCCATAGGAAAATTAGTTGAATATGTGCATTCAACCAAAAACTGAAGGGAAAGGGTTAAATTTAATGGGGGTAAGGAAACTATGGAGTCCTCGAGAATCTGTGAAAAAGATGAAAGGTAGGCCACTATCTTTTCATGCCAACCATTTGACATCTGTTGGAAGAGGCAGCAAGAGACATTACTTTGCACATTTTCATTGGGTGACCAGTATCTGTGAAACCAGCAAGAGGAAGTATGTGTTACTGTACCATCGCACACTGGATCCATTCGTTTCTGAACAGAGAACAAATTCACAGTATCATTTATTTACTTTACTCTGGAAATGCCACCCACTGCTTACTGACAATTAAGGCCTTACCAAAACAGGGGTTGTTTTTCATGCATAGCTCCAGCATACCGTTAGTACAAGCTTATGAAGATAAAATAGGGTAAGGCACAACTGCATTTCATAGTGGCTAGTAATAGCAACCATCAAAGATGAGACATGTCAGACCATTGTAGAAGTTTAGCTTCAATTTGAATTAGTGCATGATATGAGAGACAGTGTATATAAAGCCAAGCTCTATCATTTACTTTTGTATCTTTGTAATATGTTTGTAAAACAAACTGCACACATTTTATTCTAGCTTCAGCAACTTTGTGTTCTCTGGCCCGGAATGCCAAGTTTAGCTAAACAAAACACTAGTGAGAGTCCCCATGGAAGCAAAACACCTTTTGAACACCTTGCAGAAATTCTAAGGTAAAGTCTGTGATCCTAAAAACACCAGTAAACATTTACATTTTACAAATGGGACTTTCATACATTAAGAAACCTTTGGCAAGAAAAAGTTACCACAAAAATTTATTTTGCTGTGTGCTGCTATTGAAGGTATTCCTCCATTCTTAGCATCACATCAGAACTCTTCCTCTGCTTTATCTTATAGTGAAGTCCAAACTAAGGACTATGTCAAATCACTGTCTAATACTATGGAAATTACTATGACCTCACAAATTCTGCATTAATGTTGAAATGCAGACTGTGTATTAACGATCATGCTACTTTTGACTCCACGCAATTTCAAGCAGCAGTATCACACATAAAAGAGATACAAGGGAACAATCTCTTATTTAAATAAATACAGGTTTTGTAATAACAACAGGCACTGGCAGGCTTTAAGAAACCCATCAAGAAAAAAATATAAGTAACCAATGTAAGATGTATTTATCTCAGCATGGATTTAAAGTCTTAGCTGGCTACATTTGAAAATCCCTTCTTACGGGGCAATTGTAAAGAAATTTAGTTGTTAGGTCAATTATTATTATTATTATTTATCTAAAATTGTCTCATAGCAATAATTTTTTGCAAGTGAGGGGCTTTGATTTTTGTTTGTTTTTCAGTTTTAAGTAACTTTTCCTGTAGCATCAAAATTTGAACAACATAAAACCAGTTTCATGGGCAGTCAAATAAAAGTAAATCCATATGTGCATTCTGAAGCCACCTTCCCCATTGCATGTGATGACTGTCTCTCTTAGTAAATATAGTCTTTTCAATTCCAAATTACAGGCTTCAGTTAAGATTTTTGTTTTAAACAAAGTAATTCACATTATTAGAAACTCAGAATCAAATTCAAGCCTTGAAAGTCAGCACCATGCTAAAATAGAAAGGATGGGAAATTTATCTTTAACTATGAGTCTACTTTTATACAGGATAATTTTGTCTAGTTAGTGCTTAGGTGAACCCTGCACATTCTTGAGTAAATTATCCCTGTTTGTTTTTAACCCTCATCTAAAATCTTCCTCTCAGAGAAGACATTACAGTACTATTTTTCAACTATTAAGCATTTTGCTTTTAAACTAAATAATGTTAATTTTCAGTGTCACTTGATTTCTTTTTAAAAAGGGAACCAAAGTTGTATTTTACTCGTTTAAGGACATGCTGAAGAACTGTCTATTTAAAAGAGGAGACATTCCTCAGATAAATGGCATACATGTTTGGGGTGTTTTAATGATGCAGGCCATTTGCACATAGGTGTTAAACTGGCAACAGTAATGAATCATTATGTGGTGGTAGTACAATTGCAGAACTGTCCCTGACTAGGGAACTCTAACTGGAACAAAACAAAAACAAAAACAAAAAACTGTCAAAAGTTCATGCACCCCTATTACACATTCATTTTAATTAAACAAAGAGATTACACAGATGCTGCTGACAAGAATTTCAAGAGTGAATGGGGCCACCTGCCCCTTACAACCCCATTAATTAGTACAGAATCTGAGGTGCCAATTAACACAAAGAAACAAGGAGGGATCAGTAAACACCACGCCAGGCTAACTTGAGAATGAACTCTTTCAGCTTAAGCACCACAATTTCATACACAGCCGTGATGCATTTACTACGGTATTTTAAAAGCCTTTCACATAAAAGCCAGAAATTAAGTTCCGCATGCTTACTATGATTTTCTGAAGGATGACGACTGCTGCTAGTTTTTTAAACCCTCTCATGCAGTGCTATGTGGTTTAAAAACATGTATGATGCTCATAAGTTTAACATAATATTTCTAGTGCCTACGTTTACATGGGATATTATAAATAGTTACTTAAGTGGAAGGATGAGTTGTCAAGGGAATTCAGATTTCTTGCTTGCTCTGCCATACAGTATGTATAACCTTAAGCAAATCACTGATGGCTGATCCAATTCCCAACTGAACTGAATAGGAAGACTTTCATAGAGTTCACGGGGAGTTGAGTCAGGTCTCTAACCTCTCTCTGTTTTAGTATCCCCCAATGGAAGGTAAGGATAATGGGCTCGATTCAAGTCTGTTTGGTGGATCCCAGGTGGCAGGCTTCCAGCCTTGTAAAGTCCCCCTGAAGGGAGAAAAAGAAAAGGAGTGCAAGTTGCCTGAAAACCCACTCTGTTAGGGGGTCCAGTGTGTGATGGAGCATCCCAAAGCTTTTACTCCTGAGGGCATTCTGCACCAAAAAATTAAAAATTCTGAACACAAAAATAAAAATTTGATGCACATTTTAAAATTCTGAAAATTTTATTTTTCAAATAAATGCAGAGGCTCCAGCATGGCACTGGGGGGGCACAGGTCACTGACTGCACAAAGGTGGGAGACCACTGTGCAGCTGCCCTCTTCCTCTGTACCCAACCCTGACACAGCACAAGGACCGGGCCCTACCCCTCCATATGGGCAGGCAGGATCCAAGTGTGGAGCGGCTTAGTGTGGGGGATTCAGGTGTGGGTTTAGAGGATCCTGGAGTGCAGCAATCTGGGTCTGGGCAGCTCAGTGGGATATGCGGGGGAATCTGGATGCACATGGGCTTGTTGGGGTTCCAATTGTAATGGCAATGGGACTCTGCGGGGTGGGGGGTCCAGGTAAAGGTGATTGGGGCTCCGCAGTGGGGTCTGGGTATGGAGGGGATAGAGCTCAACAGCAGGGTCTGGGTGTGGGGTGCTTAGTCGGGGGATGAATATGCTAGGGGTGTGGGGCTCAGTGGGATGGGGATCCAGCTGTAAGTAGCTCATTGGGGTGGTTCAGGTGCAGGGAGAGTGGGGCTCATCGGGGGGGCGAGGCTCAGTGGGAGGGTTTGAGCATGAGGGGGTCTGGATGCTTGGGGTTGCTGGGCAGATGGGGAGCAGCTCCCTGTACAGAACTCCCTTCCTGTGCAGCTGAGTGATGGGTGCAGGAAGCCTGGGACGGGGAGTTTGTAGAGCTTCTTGCAGCCGGGGGAGAAATCCGGAGGTGGGCTGACCTGGCCCTGGATGCCATGCAGGGAAAGAGGCAGTCTTGTCCTCCTGAGTCCAGCTGGGACTAGCAGCTGACCTGGCACAGGGTAAGAGTCACCAGCCAGGTCTTCCCCAGTCACACCTCCTGCTTCACAGTCATTTACCTCTCCACTGGCTGCCCTGGGCACTGGAAACATACTGCAGGGGAGGGCTGCTTAACTGCTCTTGTGGTTTCCCTTTGCTTCCCCACCAAAAAGTCATTTTTCTGCAGGGAAGCAAAAAAACTGCAGGGGACATAAATTCTGTTAAGGTGCAGAATTCCCCCAGGAGCAAGTGTTGTCAAGCCTGACAAGGGAGGGACAGGGCACTTGAGAACCACAATACTTCACTGCATTGCCTTAGCAGAGTTTGCCTCAGGGCTCACAGGGAGCTCTGATGGTGTCACTGGGAAAAAGCAGCAGTACAGTTTCTTGACCTTTCCTAGGGCTGTATCCTCCTACCCCTTCAGCAGAGCTGCCCTGCTGGTGCAGGAGAGTCAAAACTGCATCTCCTCTATGCCTATGGGGGAGAATCAAGCACACAGGGTGTTGCGCAGCTTAATTCACTACTGTTTTAAAATGTGCCTTTAAACCTTTGGATGGAAGAGGCTAAGTAATTACTACACATTTTTGTTACTATTGCTGTAGTGTGCATTTATTGACGAAACAGTAAAACACTAATCTCTTTGGGGGAAATGATTAGTATGCTTTTCACAACCACCCAGCCAAAATACAAGCCCAGCACACAGTTTCCTGAAGGTCATTCAGCAAATGTGAAACGAAAAAGTAAACACTTGCTTACATTTGCCCAGTTAAGATCTGCGTTAATGCTGCCTTTGCCAACATCAATAGTTTTTGCCTTGAAGGGTGGCTTAATTCCCCATATGTACAGTCGTTCCATGATTACATTCATAGTGGTCAGTGGTATGACATGGAATAAAAAACTGACCACTGCTTACTTCTGTTAAAATATAGAGAGAACTTGGGCCAATTTCAGACTGTTATATGTTCAGTGTCATTACACTTTCTTTACAAGAGTAACTCCAGATTTACATTGCTGTTATTGGGAATAGAATTTGCCCCTTAATCTTGTCCAATTCCTTTTCTGTATATATTGATAATGCGTTAGAAAAAAAAATGCTTTGCATGACAATACAGTAATATTTTGGATGAAATGGCAGGTAGGTAAAAGCTGCATTGATTGAATAAACATCATTTGCACTTTTGACAATTCCATTGCCATTTTCAATAGCATACAACTGTCCAGATGTCAGAAGCAAGCACAGGAAAGCCTTCAAGCAGAAACCAAGAACTTAATTCTGGAACTGTAGGTTTAGACTCATAACAAAAATCCAGTTACATGAGTCAATTACATTTCAATTTCTGTTTCAAGCATTGCAGTGCAAATACAGAACAAATCCTCAGAGGTTTCACTGAGTGCAAAGTCCAACAGGACAGTTTTTAAAAGTATATTTACATGTAATTACAAAATGCTCTGTCTAGGAGGCAACATTCAACTGTTTTTGTTGTTTGATGATCAGGAAGGTAGAAGTTCAGCTCCAGGCTACAGGACTTTTCCCTTTTGTACAAATCTCAGAGAAAGGAAGTGAATGAGAGGGGGAAACATTTGCATTTAATTCACCACAACAAACAGCTGGCAACATGCTAGGTGCCGTACTTGGAAGTGATGAAATAACAACCAGTCACAACAGTTAACTGGTCAGACCTCCACATACCTGTGAGGTGTGAAAAGGCCAGCATAGCTCATCATTACACATCAGGATTGAGTTCATCTCATCAAATGGGTCTTTGAGTGTATTGTGAAGTAATTTACCAACTGAAAAAATTATTACTATTTTCCACATCATTTACTTCAACAGTAGCTATGTGATGTCAATAGTTTTAAACATTTAATTAGACACACCACGTGTTTTATGCTCTACTAATTACATAAAATTGTGCCCAATAATTTTCTTCCCATTCAAACAAAATTTAAGCAGCTGTTATAGCTCTAATTGGGCAAATACTTCCACACAGTGCATTTGATTTGATGCCAAGTACGATTTGCCCCCAATGGTGAGCAGAGTTTTTCCAATATTCATAATGGAATTGTAAACACATGTCAATCTGTACACTACAGTTAAGCCAAGGAATGAATTCAAAACATTTATTTTGGCTGTTGCCTTTAAAAGCCAACATAATGTGCAAAACGCAACAGTTTAAAAGTGTTCAATTATATTAGAGTTTTAATTTTTCCTACTCCAATTTCTACTCCTCTCTGAAAGGACTTTAATGTGATGTAAACGTTGTGTGTGTTCAAGGCATTATTTCTGATCATTTAGACTCAGAGACTTTAAGACCATAAGGGACCATCACAATCATCTAGTCTGACCTCCTGCACATTGCAGCCTACAGAACTACAGCCCAGTCCTGCAATAGGTCCATAAACACTTGCTGAGTTACTGAAGTACTCAAATCTTGATTTAAAGACTTCAAGTTACAGAGAATAAGACAGTTACCTTTCCCTAACTGATGTTCTTCGAGGTGTGTTGCTCATGTCCATTCCACATTAGGTGTGTATGTTCACCACATGCACCGTTGCTGGAAGTTTTTCCCTCAGCAGTATCGGTCGGGGACTGGCTCTGCACTCTCTGGAGTGGCACCCATATGGCGTGGTATAAGGGGTGCTACCGGCTCCCCTCACCTTCAGTTCCTTCTTGCTGGAGACTCCAACAGTGGGGAAGAAGGGTGGATTGTGGAATGGACATAAGCAACACATCTTGGAGAATGCTAGTTACAGAAAGATAACTGTCTTTTCTTCTTCAAGTGCTTGCTCATGTCCATTCCACATTAGGTGACTCCCAGCAGTTCCCTTGCAGCCTATAGGAGTTCACAGATGCACAGATTGTAATACAGCTCTGCCGAACCCAGCATCATCTCTGGCCTGCTGAGTAATGGCATAATGAGACATGAACATGTGCACTGAGGCCCACATCACAGCTCTACAGATGTCCTGGATCAGGACCTGTGCCAGAAAGGCTGCCGAAGACGCCTGCACTCTGGTTGAATTGGCTCTGATGATTGGTGGTGGCGGGACCTTTGCTAGCTCGTAACAGGTCTTTATGCAGGAGGTGATCCAACTGGAAATCCTCTGTGAATAAACCGGAAGGCCCTTCATCCTATCTGCCATAATGATGAACAGTTGGGTCAATTTATGGAAAGGCTTGATACGCTCCAAGTAAAAAGCCAAGGTGTTCCGGAGACCCAGCACATGCAGATGCCTCTCCTCAGCAATCTTGTGTGGCTTGAAACAGAACACAGGCAGGAATTCATCCTGGTTCGTATGGAAGGAAGATACCATCTTTGGTAGGAAGGCTGGTTGGGGCCACAGCTGGATTTTGTCCTTATAAAACACTAACTTTAAAGAACTCTAGTTCATACGAACGAAGCCTAAGCAATGCTAGAAAGAGCAGCAAACATTCCGTTCACCATCACTGGCGGCAAGAAGGAACTAAGGCTGGTTGGAGCTACAGCTGGACCTTGTCCTTATAAAACACTAACTTTAAAGAATTCTAGTTTATATGAACGAAGCCTAAGCAACGCTAGAAAGAGCAGCAAACGTTCCATTCACCATCACTAGTGGCAAGAAGGAACTGAGGGTGTCGGGAGCCAGAGGCACCCCTAATACCGGACAATGCGGACACCACTGCACAGGGCACCAGAGCCACTCCCCTACAGGTACTGCTCAGGAAAAAACTTTTGGCACCGGTGCATATGGAGAGCACACACACACACACACACAATGTGGAATGGACATTAGCAAGCAATCAAAGAAGAATTATCATTCACTGTAATTCAGACTAGCAAGGGACCCATGTCCCATGCTGCAAAGGAAGGTGAAAAACTCCAAGGGTGTCTGCCAATCTTACCGGGGGTAAATTCCTTCACAATCCCATATATGGGTTAACACAATTTACTACACCAGATATTCACTACAAATAGGGTGACCAGACAGCAAGTGTGAAAAATTGGGATTGGGGTGGAGGGTAATAGGTGCCTATCTAAGAAAAAGACCCAAAAATGGGGACTGTCCCTATAAAATCTGGACATTTGGTCACCCTAACTACAAAGATTAAAGGGAGATAGATGTACACTACAAAATATCTCTCCAAGTTTACCGGTGGGAAATCAGATGTCTAGGACTGCCAGCGATGTTCTGTCTGCTTTGAGTTTCAAATGCTCAGCTGTTTACAAATACATGTATTATAGTGTGGACTCTACATTTAAGCAACAGTGGTGTGTGCTGATGGGGAGGAAAGGGGAGAGAGAACAGTGGGACACTTTTCTACTCTCTATGATCAAAATGCATTCCAGAGATTTGTGTGATTCACAGAGGTTATTTTCATCTCTCAGTGACACAAAATGTTTTACCATATCCTTAGAAATCCATAAATAACCCCCACCAACTTGACACAGAGTTGAACTGATGCATCTGACGTAAAAATTAGGCTTCATGGATCAATTTAATTTAGTGTAATGTCACCGATTGCAGTGGAATTATACCAGAGATGCATTTGGTCCCAGAGTCACTATCCATAAGTGTACAATTGAGGGCCAAATGCTGCAGTCCAGATGAGGAATGGGCCCTAGTAATGCAAAGGAAAAAAGGGGTTGCCAGCTAAATCCTGCTAACTTTTCTGATGTGAGCAGTCCCAGGATTTGGCCCCTATTTCCACATCTTAAAAAAAATGTATTATTGATTATTTGAGCTTTGAATTAAGAATTGTTCTCTGGATTCTTAAAAAAAATGATTTTTTTCTGATATTATTCTCTGCAATGACCCTACATAACTTATTTATCTTAAACTGAAAACAGAAGTGCCCTGATAGAATTGGCATCTGAGACTGTCAGTTTTCTAATCAAAATCAATTCCTCTATGGGATTATTATTGAGGCTATGATTTAGTCACAGGTATTTTTAGTAGAAGTAATGAACAGGTCACGGGCTATAAACAAAAAATCACAGCCCCTGACCTGTCCATGATTTATACTAAAAATACCTGTGATTGAATCTTGGAGGGGCGGGGATGATGCTGGGGGGCATGCGAGGGCTGCTGCAAGGAGGGGCCAGGGGACGCCATGGGCAGATGCCCAGGGCCAGCAGCACCAGTTACTGAGGGCCATGGACCGTGGCTGCTTTGGTTGGTCTGTGGACCACAGCTACTCTGGCCACCCCGGGATCACTGCCAGGAGCCACTGGAGAAGTGGCAGGTGAGGCTGTGCCAAGGGCCACTCCTGTGTGACTGTCTCGGGGGCCACCTGGCCCCTGCGGAAGTCACAGATTGTGGAAGGTCACGGAATCTGTGACTTCCACAACCTCTGTGACAGACACGGAGCCCTAATTACTATTTATATAGCACCAACAGTATACTTGGTATTTCATCAGTAGTGTTTTCTCACTTTTTAAAATTAATAATATCAAATCTCACTCAAGTATTTTTAGCACAATAAAACTTTTAGCAGCTTCAGTAGTGGTCAATTATATAATGTGCCTTTAAAATGTAATAAGTTCGCTTATTTTCAAAACTAATTTAATTAATTTGATCATTAATTATAGTTAAAAGAATTATTTCCTTTTATTATCTTAGGTCCATTTTTATATAACCATGAACCCCTAATTAATTTGCACTCTCTGATGTGAATGTCAGCCAAGAAGAGTATGATTCTCTCATGATTTCTTGTAATACAATGAGAAACCTACATGAAGGCCTTTGATTTACTTAAAAGCACAGACGTTGTACTGAACATAACTACAGATTTGCATAAGAGACCTGATATCCACTGAGCATGAAGTGAAATTAAAACAGCAATAACAAGTTCACAAAGGCCTCCTAGTTACTACTTTCCTTGGTGTGATGTATCATTTGCAATATCTTGTTCGTTAAGATGTGGCTCTGAAAGGCAAACAATCAAGCAATTTTATACTAAGATCTATCTGAAGAATGAAAACTCCTGTGGGAAACTCTCCACAGAATCCCTGCAGTGGACAGGATTTATGTCTGAACTCCCTTATCTAATGTTGTAGTCATCTAGGCCAACATATTACATATTTGTCTATATTTAACCTATTTGCTAAAAGTTAGGTACTTCAAACCACATTTAGACACGTAAACAACAATGGACTGATTTTCACCCACAAACCCTTTCAAGATCAGTGAGAATCACAGATACTCGGTACTTACAAAAGGCGACCTGAACTGAATGCCTGCAGTTCCCATCAGCTTCAGTGGTAGAGTTTGTGAATGGAAAGCAGGCCTAATAAAAATAAACACACAGGTATGGTATATGCACCAAGGACTCAGGTTCAAAGAAATTTTGCACAATATATAGGTTCAGGGCTTTTCTTTATTATTTTGTTTTACATCTGGGTTTGGGACAATATTAGTTTCTCATGTACTGGGAAGTAAAGGGTGCTGAAATGTTTTTATTCGTTGCCTAGACAATCTTGATATTCCGGCATTTCCTAACTTCTAAGTATTTTACTTCATAACATTAATGTTCTTTTAACACAGAGGGTTTTTTAATGTCATTTAATATTATACAGCAAAAATCGTATCTAGAAAACGTATTTAAATACAAAAAATAAATTATAACCACATTTTAAAAAATGCAGTTTATATAAACACTGCATAATTGTTTATAAGCCTAAACTTATACACTGATTTGTGTATTTCATTTTATCTGCTCACACAATTAAAAGCAAAACATGATTCTATTAAATTAAAAAAAAATCACACAAGATAAGAGAGTGGTTTAAATACGCAATGTGAAGAGGTATTCAAACGTAGAAGGGCAAAAGCAATTCAGTCTACAAGGACTCAGTTCAATAAAATTATGTCCTGCTTCTCTTTTGTGCAAAATCTTTGCAAGGCTGCAGAGTCCATGAAAAAAATTAATTTGTGGTGATCTTCCTTGACTTTGAGCTATGAATGCCTGGACTTGTTTGTGTGTTTTTAAGTACAAAATCCTGTTTTTTTCCCATATTATGTTCTGGTCTGTGCCATAATGCACCTTGAGGAGAGATAACAGAACAATCTGTGGTCTGACTCGATTATTAAAAAAGAACATTAGTAAGCAATAAGTAGCGTATACTGCAGCCTTGAAGCAGTGATAGCCAATCAGAACCAATATGCAAAAGTGTCTGTCACTCTATACAGTTATTTGTATTGTCCTCATCCTAATAGTGTAAGAGGGCCTGGTGTGTATGTCATAAATCGCCTAAGGAAGGTGAGAATGGAGAAGAAATAATTGGAGGCATTGACAGGAAGAATTTCACAGAGCATATGAAACAAAGGGGAAAAGAAGTGTGAAATATGAACCCTGGAATATGCAGCATTTAACAAAGACACATCCAAAGCAAGTGCAAAATCAAAGCATGTCACTCACAGTAGCACATCTATGTACTAGTGATCTCCTTTTCCTGTATACAAAAAGCTTTGAAAATTCAAATAGTTTAAGGTGCTTCCTGTTAATAATTATAAGAATTACCACTGACAAATTTTAAAAGAGATTAGATTGTAGACAAAGTGCTCATTAATGTAGACAGCCACCACACACACACACACACACACACACACACACACACACACACACCCCTCCCTTCACTTCTTATACACCCATATGTTCTTTCAGTTTTCCTGTTGCATGGGTCCTTCACATTCATAGAAGCCAGGCACACATTGAATAGGCCACTTAGCTGAACTGGCCTCATTAGCACTGATCCCCCACTTGGTGAGGCAACTCCCATCTTTTCATGTGATATAATATATATTCTGCTTACTGTGTTTTTCACTCCATGCATCTGATGAAGTAGGTTTTAGCTCACGAAAGCTTATGCTCAAATAAATGTGCTAGTCTCTAGGGTGCCACAAGGACTCCTTGTTGCTTTTGCTGATGCAGACTAACACGGCTACTCCTCTGAAACCCATCCTCCACTGTTAACCTATCAACTATCAACCTCCCTGGTCACTTAAAAACAGATTTGAGGGTGACAATTTTATTACAGAAAAACTTCAAAAACAGACTCCAGTGAGAAGCTGCTGAACTCAATTTAATTTGCAAATTGGATACAATCAACTTAGGGTTAAACAGAGACTGGGAATGACTAGGTCATTACACTAATTGAATCTATTTCCTCCTGTTATGTATCTTAACACCTTCTTGTCAACTGTTTGATAATAGGCCATCTTGATTATCACTACAAAAGCTTTTTTCTCCTGCAGGTAATTGCTCATCTACATTAAACAGCCTCTTAGCATTGATATGGTAACTTCCACCTTTTCATGTGTGTATATATTTCTGCCTACTGTGTGTTCCACTCTATGCACCGAATGAAATGGGCTATAGCCTATGAAAGTTTATACTGAAAGAAATGTTAGTTTCTAAGGTGCCACAAGTACTCCTGTGACAAAGAGTCCTGTGGCACCTTAAAGACTAACTAAAGTATTAGAGCATAAGCTTTCGTGGGCTAATACCCACTT